>CAUYQV010041291.1:0-75567 GCA_963574575.1 Galagoides demidoff
ATGATTGCATTAATGTACATAGTTATGCTTAACCCACACTAAGAACCTAAGGTAATAGATTTTCTTGCAGTGAAAGGATACCAGTAACAGCTTGGAAAAGACTTCAGATAACTGTACCAGGCTGAAAGATAGTAATGCCATAGGAAGAGGCTTCAACTGGCAATCAAAGAACTTAACCAGTTCCAGTCTTGCCATTAATCTACTTCTTCAAGTTATTACAAGGTGTCGGTAGCAAACATCAGCGAAATGGTTAATCTTAACAATCTTTAGATCTCTTTTAAACCTGAGCATCTGTCATTCTGTCTGAATTTGTTTCTACTTTCATAAAATGAGGGTGGTGGTATTATGGACTGAATGTTGGCCTTCCTAAAATTCATACGTTGAAGTAGAATTCACCACCAGAGTGAAGATAGCTGGAGATTCAGAATTAAGGTTACGTGAAGGCATAAAGTGGGACGCCCAATCTAACAGTGTTAGTGTCCTTATAGGAAGAGACCCTGGAGAGCCCGCTCTTGCTGCTCTTGCTGTCTCTGCTCCCAAATGCACATGTGCTCCCCAGAAGTGATGCATTAGAAACTTGGTTCCCAATGCAACAATGTTGAGACTCTTGACTTCTGGGAGGTGACTGAGTCACCAGGGCTCTGCACTCATGAATGGATTAACCTACCTATAGATCAATGGTTAATGAGTTAAGGGAGTGTGTTAGTTGTCAGGAGAGGGGGTCTGTTATAAAAGTCAGTTTGGCTGCCTCTTGGGAACCTCCTCACCATGGGAGGCCCTGTGCCACCCCAAAATCTGCAGGGAAGCTCCGTCAGCAAGAAGGCCTCACCAGTTGTAATTCCGTGAGTTTGGACTTCCTAGCCTCTAGAATTATAAGAAATAATTTTTTTTTCAGTTATGGCAACAGAAAACAAACCAAGGCAGCCCACAAGCAAAAGGGCATTGCTCCCCCAGTGAAGGGATAGCCTTACACAAGCCAAGAAGTGAGTCATTGTGAGAAACCAAATTTGCCAGCACCTTAGTCTTGAACTTCTCTCCCTGAAGAGCTACAAGAAATAAATTTCCATTGTTTATGCCTATGGTATTTAGTTATAGTAGCTCTAGCTGACTAATGCATTTAAATTGGGTAATCCCTAAGGTTCTAGTACCATTTCCATTTTCATAATGTCATGAATCTATAATTAGTCCAAGGGGCAGGGGCAAGGTATTGTAAGAAACAACTATAGATGGGCAACCTTCGCGTCTTTTAAAGAAATGATTCCTTGGTGTATCATCATTCCAGATCATCTATATTTGGTAGACTTTATTTTACTATCTCATGTGTACTTTTACCAATGAGAAAAAAATGTGCTCTAGATTAATTAAAAATAATCATTTAAGGGAGGAAGAAACATCATTCGAAATGCCTTTCAATGTGTTGCTATAACACATTGTTCTAAGTATAACAATGTGAATCACTGTGATGCGTTGGCATTTGTGACCTAAAAGCTGAAGAGCAAGGTATTCTTGTGTGAGCAGTCAGAGTACATTAGGACATTCCAATGCCCTAAAATGAAGTCAAATTTGTAGACTGAAAATCTGAAAATAAAAGATTATTTTTATAGAAAATGCACCAATAAAAAAAAAAAAGTTTAACAAACATTGTTCTGTGTGTGTCTTCTTTCCTAAGCACTTTGGTAGGCTTCTTAAAAATATTTTTTTTGGGGGGGCAGCTGTGACTCAGTGGGTAGGGCGCTGGCCCCATATACCGAGGGTGGCAGGTTCAAACCTGGCCCCCACCAAACTGCAACAAAAAAATAGCTGGGCACTGCAGTGGGAGCCTGTAGTCCCAGCTGCTCAGGAGGCTGAGGCAAGAGAATCACCTAAGCCCAGGAGTTGGGGGTTGCTGTGAGCTGTGTGACACCACGGTACTCTACAGAGGGCAACAAAATGAGACTCTTTTTACATTATGAAATAATAAACCTAATTTTTTTTTAAATTGTGAAACTACTTAAACTGTATTCTTGAACTATGCCAATAACTTTAATCATAATTTTTATTTTCACTTCTCTGTATTTTGTTAAATTCTAGGTTTTATTAAAAATTTCTAAGCCAGACTGGGCACAGTGGCTCATGCCTGTGATCCCAGCACTTGGGAGGCTGAGCGAGGTGGGTGGATTGCCTGGGGTCATGGGTTCAAGATAAGCCTGAGCCAAAGCAAGGCCTCATATCTATAAATAGCCAGGCATTGTGATGGGTGCCTATAGTCCCAACTACTTGGAGGCTGAGGCAAGAGAATCACTTAAGCCCAGTAGTTTGAGGTTGCTGTGAGTTATGACACCACAGCACTCTACCAAGGGTGACAAAGTGAAAAAATAAAAAATTTCCAAGCCAATAACAAAAATTATCCAGTTTCTTGAAAAAAAAGAAAAAAAAATCAGTAAACCAAAAGTACATCTAAATACCTTGAGTCTTCACTACACCACTCAAAATAAAATATTTTGTTTATCATTCCTTTTATAGGGCAAAATATTGATGATTTTATAGTATCCATTATCTTATATGAGTATAAGAAAAAGAATATAATTTTTTTTCTTTTTTTGATACAGAGTCTCACTGTGTCACCCTGGGTAGAGTTCTATGGCATCATAGCTCACAGGAACGTCACACTCTTGTGCTCAGAGAAAGAACATAATTTCTACAACCCTAATTATAAAATTGTATTCATAAGAATAAATATAAAAATTCTGTCAAATGTTTCTGACTTAAGAGTTATAACTGTGCACAAAATAATTCAAAAATAAAGTAAAAAGGAACATTAGCTCTTATCATCAAGTGCCAGAAAACACACCTTAAGTTGCTAGAGAAATTAATGTTATCTGCGCCCACATAAACAATTTTGTTCACAAATATTCATTATAAACTTCAATTTGTTCTATTATGGCAGTGTTTTTTTTTTAATAGATAGAGTTTCACTTTGTCACCCTACAGCTCACAGCAACCTCCAGCTCTTGGGCTTAGGTGATTCTCTTGCCTCAGTCTCCCAGGTAGCTGGGACTACAGGTGCCTGCCACAACACCCGGCTATTTTTTTGTTGCAGTTTGGCCAGGGCTGGGTTCAAACCCGCCACCCTCAGTATATGGCACCTTACTTACTGAGCCATAGGCACCGCCTTATTATGGTAGTTTTAATAAACATTGCATGAAATATAAATTTTCTTATTAATTGATTTAAATTCAATATTAGAGATAGGATAAACCTATGTATTCTTCTTCCTCTCACACACCACTCAGCACAATACTTCTGAGAACAAATTCTCCCGCAGACAGCAATTGATGTTCTATAATTGAATTCAATACTGACATTATTTCCGGGGAGATGGTATTGATTGCAAGTAGAATTGATGGGGTTTTTCCAAAATAACGAATAAACAAACATCAGATAATGGAAGTATAAAGGAAAGGAAAAGAAGAAAGAAAAAAATAGTTGAGCTAAATGTAGTGTTTAACAAGAATTTTGTAGGATGTTTCCTATTAAGTGATTTTGAACACTCTAATTTATGATGGCCTGGGAAACAGTTTGACAAAAGACAGAAAGATTATCCAGAGATGATTATTTCTTTACAAAAGTTTTGAGTGAAAATCGTCTATATATTACTAAATATCTTTCTGTTAAAGCAGTTCTATCCTTGGCTCAGCACCTGTGGCTCAAGTGGCCAAGGCGCCAGCCACATACACCTGAGCTTGTGGGTTTGAATCCAGCCTGGGCCTGCCAAACAACAATGACGACTGCAACCAAAAAATAACCAGGCACTGAGGTGGGGGCCTGTAGTCCCAGCTACTCGGGAGGTGGAGAATTGCTAAAGCCCAGGAGTTGGGGGTTGCTGTGAGCTGTGATGCCACTGCACTCTACTCAGGGTGACAGCTTGAGGCTCCGTCTCAAGAAAAAAAAAGAGCAATTCTATCCAGAGCTCTGGGAACATAGACATATCCTTAAGAATAAACATATGTAAAGGATAGAGAAGTTGATGTTGGCTAAAAATATCTTTCTTTCACACTTTAGTGGAACAGGGCTCAAAATAAAAAGGGATTTTGAATTGTTTTAGTGAGGTACAGAGTTTCTATACATAAACCTTTAGAAAATAAATATGCCTGGCTTGGTGCCCATAGCATAGTGGTTATGGCACCAGCCTCATACACCCAGGCTGGCAGGTCCAAACCCAGCCTAGGCCAGCGAGACAACAATGCCAACTGCAACAAAAAATGGCTGGGCATTTTTACTGGTGGACGCCTGTACTCCTAGCAACTTGAGAGGCTGAGGCAAGAGAATCACTTAAGCCCAAGACTTTGAGGTTACTGTGAGCTGTGATGTCACAGCACTCCACCCAAGGTGACCTAGTGATACTCTGTCTCAAAAAAAAAAAAAAAGAAAAGAAAAAAAGTAAATATGCATATAATGCTTGGCAAGAGATACCAGTGGCCTTACTACCTTTAATGCAGCAGTACATAACAATAATAAAGTATAATTCTATGTTTTGTGAGTCAAATTTGATTCTAATGCCCTAAGATTTTAAGAACTAAGAGTACTGAAAAGAAATTTAATTACTACAATAAAAGGAATCTTCTAATACCCACTAAGTTTCACAAAGCCTAAGGCACTATTGATTCTTTTTTTTTTACTTTTTTTTTTTTAGAGACAGAGTCTCACTTTGTCACCTTTGGTAGAGTGCTGTTGCATCACAGCTCACAGCAACCTCCAGCTCTTGGGTTTAGGCAATTCTCTTGCCTTAGGCTCAGGAGTAGCACCAGGTTTGAACCCACCACCCTTGGTATATGGGGCTGCCACTGTACTTCACTGAGCCACAGGCACTATTGATTCAGATATGACATTATTTTATGTACAGCTAGGAAAATGATAAAAATTTGATTAATATTTAAGATGTTCTCAACTGTAATATACATACTACTTTCTTGTATGTTAAAATTCAACCAT
Organism: Galagoides demidoff; assembly: GCA_963574575.1. NCBI lineage: Eukaryota > Metazoa > Chordata > Mammalia > Primates > Galagidae > Galagoides > Galagoides demidoff. The sequence continues at coordinate 4,972 of CAUYQV010041291.1, forward strand.
AAAATGCACATTTAAGAATCTATTAAATGTTAAATACTGTTGAGATAGGATACCCAGAAAAAGGGAGGTCTAAGACAACAGAGGTCTTCTCAAGGAGACCCTAAAAATACACCTGCGAGGTCCTCCCCATGGTGACTCAGCTCTTAGGAATTTGTAGAAACTTAATTTCCCATGACCTGGAAACTAAGGCCTGCTTCCACTTTTGTAAAAGCCCATCGTTGTATGAAAGCCAGAGCTACTTCTCCAGCTTGATTCAAACTGACCAATGAGAAAGGTAGCTGTGGGCTGGAACTTTCTGACTGCAGACAAAAAGGAGAAGACTGAGCCAGTCGGAGAGTATGGCCATTTTGAATTCTTCTGTGCTGCAGCTCCACCAGCTTCACCCTTCCTCTTTTAAATACCATGTTTGGGTGGTCTTTCCCTCCATGGGGCTCGTCTTCCTGTAACACTATCATAAAAATCATATGCCATTGTTTAAAATTCACTACCTGAAGTAATCACTTAAAGCACAATAAAGGAAAGGGCTAGAAATCTCAGCTGATAAATGTGAAACCTATGGCTTCAGTGATGCCTCTAAATTAGTGAAGAGGGTGTTTTTGACTTTTAGGTTTGTTTGAGTTTTTTGTTTTGTTTTGTTTGTTTGTTTTTGAGACAGAGTCTTATTCTGTCACCCTGGGTAGAGTGCAGTGGTGTCATAGCTCACAGCAACCTCAAATTCATGGGCCCAAGAAATCCTCTTGGCTCAGCCTTCCAAGTAGCTGGGACTACAGGTGCCCATCGCAACACCTGGCTATACTTTACACAGTCTCACTCTTGCTCAGGCTGGTCTAGAACTCCTGAGCTCAGGTAATCCTCCCACCTCTGCCTCCCAAAGTACTTATAGGAGTGGGCCACCCCACTCAAAACTGTTTGTGTATTTTTTAAGAGACTATCTTGCTATGTTCCTCAGGCTGGAATACAGTGGCCTGATCATAGCCCACTGCAACCTCCCACTCTTGTGCTCAAGTGATCCTCCCACCTCAGCCTTGCTGGTAGCTGGGATTAAAGAATGTACCAACATACCTAGATAATTTTTGTTTGGGGGGGGGGACAGAATCTTACTTTGTCACCCTTGGAAGAGTGCCAAGGAATCATCATAGCTCACAGCAACCTCAAACTCTTGGGTCTAAGAGATCCTCATGCCTCAGCTGCCCAAGTAGCTGGGACTACAGGTGCCCATCACACCACCAGGATAATTTTTCTATTTTAGTAAAGACAGGGTCTCACACTTGCTCAGGCTGCTATGAAATTCCTGCGTTCAAGCGATTCACCCACCTCAGCCTCCCAGGAGTGAGCCATCACACCCAAGGTAGATATATATATATATTTTTTCCTGAGACAGAGTCTTACTTTGTCACCCTAGGTAGAGTGCTGTGGAGTCATAGCTCACAGAAACCTCCGACTCCTGGGCTCAAGCGATTCTCTTGTCTCAGCGTCTTGAGTAGTTGGGACTACAGCTGCCTGCACAACACTAGACTATTTTTTTCTTTACAGATGGTGGTCTCACTCTTGCTCAGACTGGTCTTGAACTCCTGAGCTCAAGCAATCCACCCGTCTTGGCCTCCCCGAGTGCTAGGATTACAGGTGTAAGCTACCATGCCAGGCTAATAATTTTTTTTTAAAGAGGAAGTCTTGCTAATTTACCCAGGCAATTTTACTCCTCACCTTCAAGCAACCCTCCCAACTTAACTTCCAAAATTGCTGGCATTACCATGCCTGGCTGAGACTGTATTTATTGAAGAAATAAGAAACTACTACCCTGTAGTCTAGAAAAAGGTGACCCAACAAACAAAATTGTATCTATGTGTCTACAATATTGTTTGATATGACTTTAGGAGAAAATAGAACTTTGATCCACTGGGGAATTATATGCCTAGAGCACTATGTTAATAAATATAAGTAAATTCTTCTGAATCTGTGACTCTATTAAGAAACTCAAGACTATCTATCAAGGAGATAAATACACTTGCAATATTGAAGGGATACCAGAGATTATTTAGTCTAATTTACAGAGGCTAGATAGTACTCTTTGCAAAAGTACACGTGTGTGTATTACATATGATAATCAGTCTGAGTCTTCATTAATTTAGGGGACTAGAAGTCAACAGAATTAAAAGAGTTCTGGTAGCCAAAGCTTTCCCCTGTATGCTTCCCTAGCTTCAAGCAGTTAATGCATGCAACTCATTGAAACCCTTTGGGTTTCTGGATCCCATTAGGGAGAATCTGGTATCTGTAAAATATTGAATGAATATTAAAGGACTATGAAGTGAGAAGAAGAAATGAAGTTCAGGATTAAGGGAACTATATACTAGCAGGATTATTTTTATTTTTTACTGTATAGTATGAGAGAGAAAAACAATCCTAGAATTTGCACTGTTTGGCACCAGTCACAAACACAGGACCACCCATGGAGACCCAGAACATAAGTTTGTTTTTATTATAACTGTATTTTTTTTTTTGAGGGGAGGATAAGGAGTACGAGTGTTTTAGGTAAAGGGTGGGAGTAGAAATGTTTATAAAATAACATAAATAAGTTCTTAAGTAACTTCCTCTGAATGAATCTGACTAATCTTGCTAGAGTTTTCTTGGCTTCCGAGCAATCTTTATCAAATCAGGAAGTAGGTCAGCCAGATCTGGGGCAGACAATTGAGTGGTATACAAAAAGTTGAAACATTTCTCCTATAAATCAGTAGGGGATTTGTAAAATTTCTTAAACTTAAGATATTGCTTATCATGTCTCAGAGGCTCTCCCAACCTTTTCATCTTCCTTCACCCTGAATTGACTGATAAAATCAGGTCTGCACACAAATTAAGAGGTGGGAACATTAAGGAACTGTCAATTCAGTAAGAAAGTGGAGATTTTCAATGCTACATAAAATGTCTACTGCACAGATAAAACTACATAGAGAAAAGGTACAGCTAGATTAAACATAACATGATGATACTTTGTTAGAATGTGTGATTTCTCACCCTGACGAGGTGGCTCACACTTGTAATCCTAGAATTCTGGGAGAGCAAGGTGGGAGGCTCCCTTGAGCTCAGGAGTTCAAGGCCAGCCTGAGCAAGAGCAAGACCCCACCTCCACTAAAAAGAGAAAAATTAGCTGGGCATTGTCCCAGCTACTCAGGGGGCTGATGTAAGAGCATCATTTGAACCCAAGAGTTTGAGGTTATTCTGATTGCAACAGAGTGAGACTGTCTCTAAATAAATAAATAAAGTGATTTCTCCTAGTTTGATCCTAAGAGGTGCTGTTTATGAATAACAAATCTCAGTTACATGTGAATAGGATCATACATTTTTTTGAATAAAGTAGCAAATCCTAGATATGTGGTAAACTGATTCTCTAGTCCATGATATCTTCGACAATCTTAGACGTTGAAGATTCAGATACATGGCAAGATACAGTCTTGCCAACCTTTCAGAAGATTCCAACGTCTGTGCTGAAACCCATTCCACAATCTATGATTTTCAGTTTTACTTCATTCAACCATCATCCACTCCTTTCCAAGGCACCCTTACCATCATTCAGCACTGTGCTATCTCATAAAATTTAACCAACAGTTCCACTGGCTTCTGGAGCAATAATTCTCTCCCAAATTAACTCATCCCATATTACACTCCTGTTTCACGTAAGCCTACTCCTTTGTTCTTCAATTTTATTTCAGTCAATGCTTCTTCTTTGGCATTTGTCTATTCTCTATCATGTATTCACACAGTTCAGTGATAACAGTTCCTAATATTTTGATATATAAGAACATTAAAATATTACTCTAACTTGAACAATAATTATACTTTTTTATGTAGTCAAAACTAGGAATTCTTTTTTCCAGCTCATTGAGGTATAATTAACGAATGAAAATTACACACATTTATAATGTACAATGGGATATTTTGACATATGTACACATTGTGAAATGATCACCATAATCAAGCCAATTAACATATATCCATCACGTCATGTGGTTTTGTGTCTATGCATGTGTTGAGAACATTCAAGATCTACTCACTTAGTGGTTTTCAAGGGCACAATACTCTTAAAGCAAAAGACAAGGCTATGAAAATGAATCAACCATTAATTCCAAAAGAGTTTATGGAAACTAAACATATAATGCTACCAATAAAGAAATATGTACACATAAAATGCTAAACTCATGGGCTGGGCGCAGTGGTTCACACCTATATCCTGGCACTTAGGAGGCCAAGGCAGGTGGATTGCTGAGCTAACAATGTTCAAGAGCAGCCTGAGCAAGAGCGAGACCCCTTCTCTAAAAATAGCTGGGTGTTGTGGTGAGCACCTGTAATCCCAGCTACTCAAGATGCTGAGACAAGAGAATCGCTTGAGCACAAGAGTTTGAGGTTGCTGTGAGCTGGGATGCCAGGAAACTCTACCGAAGGTGACAAAAGAGACTCTGTCTCTCAAAAAGAGAAAAGAAAAGAGAAGAAAAAAATAAAAGCTGAACTCAAGACAATCTTCTGGAAAGTAGAAAAAAAGAAAGATGAGGGAATCTGTAAAGAAAAGATAAAAGAACTGAAAAAGGCAGGAGGTCTAACTTCTAATTAAAAAGGAAATTTAGAAAGATAAAACAGAAGACATATAAGAGAACTTTGTTTAAATTCAAACACTGTCTAAATTATAAAGAAAATGTCTTATCGTCAAAAGAATTCAATAAGCACCATCCTAGAAAAGGAACACAGACCCCCAACCACAATGTCATGAAATTTCAGAGCGCTAGTGATAAAGAAGAGAACCTAGACGTTTCCAGAGAAAGGATGGAAAGTCAGCTAAATTAAACAAATGAAAACACGATTGCCTGGGACTTGCAGTAGTACTAGATGCCAGGATTCAAGAAAAACATAAATTCTGAGAAAAAACTATTTTAAGATGAAATTCCATAGCTAGACAAATTCTTGAACATGAGGCTAAATTGAGACTTTTTTCAGATATATAAGCACTAAAACTAGAAAGGGATAAAAGGGAGGCCCCTTAAGCATATTGTGTGAAACTTTTAGAGGATTGCTATAGTAAAATTAGGGAATAAAACAAGAAAGAAGAAAATAGCACAGTGATTAACACAGTTCCAAAGTGATGGTGAAGCTTGAAGAACCAGAAGGAGATCTACTCAGCAGACCTGGGAGTGTTAAATTGAAACCAGAAGACACTTGGGCTTCTTCCATGATCTGGCAATTATGAATTGGGCTGCAATAAACATTCTGATACAAACATCTTTATTGTAACACAGCCCTTTTATGAAACTAATCTATAGGTCTCAAACGAAAGATACAACTTAATTCTAGCCCAAGAATATGGGAAGGGGGTGAGGAAAGGGAGGGGAGAAGGGCAGTTGGGTGGTGGGAGGGTGACCGGAAAGATCACCTATATATCTGTCTAACAAGGTACAAGTAAACTTTTCTAGAACTAGAATATAAATGTTTTGATACAATGACTAAGCAAATGACATGAAATTTATGCTAACCAGCTTGATGAAAGTATTTCAAATTGTATATGAAAACAACACAATGTACCCCATGTTTGCATTAATGTATACAGCTAACAATTAATAAAAAAAAAAAAAAAGAAAAAGAAAGAAATATTGTGTTCTAGTACTAGGCCTTGTGTTCATCCCCAGAGTTAAAAATCAAGGATGTTATATTTAAATAGGAGAGAAAACAAATTTCCACCAACTTTTGATGGACGCATTTGAAAATATAATACAAATAATTTAGTGTAATTTTTGTAATTGAGAAGAATGGAATTCTTTTTGAGAAGGGATAACATTTCACTTAACAGAGTGCTTAGCCTAATGATACTGCCGCATATGGTATTCTTTTGGCACAAGTATAATCATTTAAATAAAAATAAGAAACATGATAGCTTGCTGTCTAATTCAGCAACAAAATAATTCACCCTTGAAGCTTATTTTTCTCTCTGTCTCTGATTTTGAGACAATGACCATGCACCAGTTAATAACAATATATACATAAAATGCTGTGCTGTGCCTCACATTTTCACAAACTTATTTAACTAGGTCTTCTTCTGGCCCCCACACATATTTATGCATACTACTATCAATTTGTTGTTATTCAACAGTGGCTGACTGATCCTATTATCCTGCATGTAACCCAAGCATCAGCCAGTCTGCTTTCCACTCTCCACTCCTTCCCCTCCAGAGATCTTTTCTTGCATGAGTTTTCTCATGTCCTGGCTGGACAGCAGACAGATATGTCTGGAGTCCTTTTGACCCATCCAGCAGAAGCTGTTGGCCCCACAAGCTTACTCCTGAAGGCCGCTCTTCCTGGGATGCCAGCCACCACCCAGAACTCTGAAACCAGGATGGTCTGCAATAGGAAACTGCTTCTTGTTCTCTGCAGATGTCGTGAAAGGTTAGATCAGACCACCATTGTCATTATCAGACTGTCTTTTCATCTGTCTAAAACTGAGATATTTATACTGGCATATAATGCATTTGCAGTGTTGTCTGAATCTCTGCAGGAGAGCTAGAGCAATTTACTAAAGAAAATAATATACTTCAAGGGGAGGTGGAAGCTCAGCTCCAAGTGAGACTTCTCACAGAACTATGGGGAAAGACCTAAGGTCTGCTCACAAGAGCGTCCTCTTGGGTAGATCTCATCAGAAAAGTGCCTCACTCTTAAAATTCTGGTCCAGCTTCCCCTTGCGTACCTCCTCCTGCATCTTGGAGAATATCATCCCTACCCAGATGGAATCATCTAACACACAAAACACCTCAGCCCATCAATCCCTCCATCACCATGTATTCATTTCCTGAACTTGAGTCCTTCAACTTGGGGTTCAGTACTTGCAAAATGTTAGTACTAGACCTTAAACTTTTAGATTCCAAATGCTGTGTGATGCCAGGGACTTGGGCATCCTTGGGCCCAAGGATAAACCTCAGGGTGACATGTATTGGGAGGTGAGGGTGATGCCAACTCGAGTTGCAGGCATACCCGCTTCTAACCTTGACATGGATCTATTCGAGCAATGTCAGATGCACACACAGAGACACATGCTGGGCACACAGACATGAACACGCACACACATTCTCTCCAAGGCAAATGCTAATTCTCAAGGATCACACTAATTGCAGAGTGAGGATGCAAACTCTAGCATTATGAAATATTTCCTTCTCTGAAAGCATTAAGTCGGTTTCCATATGGGGCTTTGCAGAACAAGAATAGCTCCACATCTTTGGCATACAGCTGTTCCCTTATATGCACAAAAGACCCTCAGAAAGGATGCTTCTATAATAATAATGGCTTGATTAAGTTATTATCCAGGGCCTTTGTTCTCTGTCATCATAATCTGAGAGAAGAAAAAGGTGTGACCTATTATTCTAATTAAAAATGTGACATAATAATAGCACCTAAATTGTACCTGAAAATATTGCTTATTGAACTGCACTCCATCACTTGAGAGATCTGGGGAAATTTCTTACATATCTGTGCATATTTTTTTAACTATGTTGTTTTTGTAAATTACCAGGAAAATGTAGCTGCTTAAAAACCCATCCTACAAAAATATGGTTTGCATCCGAAAGCACTATGACTGTTTCAACAGACCAAGTAATACCTCTGAATCTTTTGCTGTTATGAACAAATTTATCATGAAAGGTAGAGGAACAGTACACGATTTGTTTCATTTCATGAAAAAGAAAATATAAAACTGAATTCTCCACTTCTATCAATCACTGATTTATGGCTAACACCGCTGCAAATCAAATCAGACAACTCTGGCTGTGAAGTCTGTGTCTGAGGGAAAATGACACACATCAGAAGAGAAATAAAAATGGAGAAAGACAATTTTACGCTTCCTCTAAGAATTGGACACAAGGTGTCTACATCCAAGTGACTGGAATGATGCAGAGTAAACATGTGTAGGAGGTAAAGACAGCCTTGGAGTCTCAACCCAGGTCAGAGAAGGGCTAGTGGAAGTTGAATAGATCATTTCTAAGGTGGCGTCCATCCTACAACCTGTAGTTTTAGAACTTTATATTGCCTTTTTTGCCAATGTTAGGTCTTCTGTTACTGGGTGGGTCTTGAGTAAGCAGATAAATACAAGCAGGGACAGCACCTCAGGGACTGGAGGCCACAGGCGAGATGTGTTCTCGCTTGCCACAAGCAATCCATTTCATGGATTTCGGTATTAAGCTGTAGTATCACCAACCCATCCAGGCTGGGATGACTGTTTTCCCCAGGGAGTCTCTGGAATTTTCACTGATTCTATATTATATTTCTTCCGCTTCAGTTCTAAATAAAGAGAAAATAGGAGGAAAGACCTTCCTAAACAAATCACCGAGGGATGAGAATTACTATAACAAGAAAAAGTGAACCCATTTCTATGGTTACCAAAGTTTCTTATAAGCCTACAAAAGATAATTTTACCACTATCTGTTTTCAACAAAAAGAAAAAGAACCAAACTTCCTTGTGTTGTAACCACAGGATTATATAAGCTTCTTGAGCATGTACTATTCACTAGACCTCTTCCTTTTCAGATGGATGGAGAAGAACTGAGGTCAAGTCCTGGGTTCCTTCTGTTTGGGAGAGTGGCATGATGGGGAGTCCTGACTTCCACTCCTCCAGCCCTTATTGATTAATAAGCTGTGTTCTAAGTCAGGATACCAGAAATGGATAGAAGTAGATGTTGGGTTCTAAAAGACTGTATCTAGCATAGCATTCTTCTGGCACAGTAAGGATTCTATGGCCAGAATGAGGGCTGGAGTTCATTAACTAATCAGTGACAGGAGGAAGCATTCTCAGCAATTTACTGATACCTGGAAAAGAGGACTTGAAACTGGATTGAAGTCCTAGTGGACTTAAAACTGGGTGGATACAAATCTGGAGACACTTGAAAACAGATAACCTTCAGTTTTCGTAATCATAGAGATGATGAGCATTGTTGATTAATAAATAGCTGACAGTTATAAGCAGTTAATGAATACCAGACCCTGTGCTCCATTTTTTATCCTGGTTATTGCAGGACAGATTTCTGGGCGGCCTTGGACCAACCGAGTCCTCTCCTCTTTCTCCCCTGTAGCTCTCAAGGGTAACTGTAGGATGTGCTGGGAATGCACCACCCTGAATAAGGAAAAGCTGCCGGAACAGCTTGGCCTCTCCTGCTCCCCTAACTATAGACTGTCTTTCAATGCTTTAGCCCAGTGAATCTTCTTGCCATGGTGTATAAAACCCAGGGCAGGCTGCTTTCTCAGGCTCCTCAGCTACAGTGCAAGTGGGGCAAATGCAGACGAGATTTCACCTGCCCTGGGCCTTTCCTGAGTCTGGGGGGACCAGCTCACCGTGAATCCCAGGCTGCTGCTGTCCCTTGCTGCCTCCCTGTAAGTAATAAACCCACTTCATGGAACTGGCGTATATGAGTGTTCTATCTCACCAGACTCTAACAAGTAGCAAAGCGTAGCTCTCCGTGTAGTGGGCGGAAGTGGTAACCAATGCACAGTGCACTTGCTTTGCGGTTACGTTATAGAGTAGTCACAACAATACTACACAGTAAGTACAGCTACCGTCCTCATTTGTGGTGGGGAGAGAGATGCACCACTCCAGTCCCCCTACAAGTAAGGGCATGTTGATGGAGCTGCCAGAGGCTCTAGCTGTCAGAAGCACCAAGCCACCGGACCCCAAGTCACGCCCTTGCCAGGCTGATCAGCATCCAGCGACTGAGCTGATGGAGGCCATTTGGGACCCAGGACAACTCTAATGGGTTATTTCAGCTTCAGAGCTCTCAGGGAAGCACCAAGGCTGTGATCCTCCACCCATGTCTGCTTCCTTCCACAGGTATTGATCCCACGGATACTATATCCCTTAGAAATGCCTCTAATAAGCCAAAAGCACACTAAACTTCAGCTCAGAGTCTACTTCCCAAAGAACCCCTCTGCAATTTCATTTTCCTTTATTCAGACAGGGTCTCACTCTGTTGGCCTAGGTAGAGTGCTATGGCCTCAGAGCTCATAGCAACCTCAAACTCTTGGGCTCAAGCTGTCCCTTTGCCTCAGCCTCCTAAGTAGCTAGGACTATAGGCACTTGCCACAACACCTGGCTAGTTTTTCTATTTTAAGTAGAAATGGGGGACTCAATCTTGCTCAGGCTGGTCTCGAACTTCTGAGCTCAGGTGATTCACCTTGGCCTCCCAGAGTACAAGGATTACAAGCATGAGCCACCATGATTGCCTGCAATTCCATTTTAAAGGTCACATGATAAAGCAGGCAACTCCTGGCTGAACCTATCACTCGGCAGCAGTGCTGAGGGCTGAGGCTGCCTAAGTATTTTAATCTTGCTTAGAAGCAGACCTGGAATTTGGAACTGGACTCTGAACTGTATTTTTGGGAGGGAAGGCAGGTAAGGTCCCCCAGGAGAGCTGTGGAAGCTTGGAAATGCCAGACCGGAGCCTCACCTCTAATGAAAGCAGACAAGGTCCCCTGTATTAACTTGTGTGTGCAGGGTGGCCAGAGAAGACAACTCACAGACAGTTTTGGCAACACACAAAAGAAGGAACCTCACCACATTCTACCCAACCTATTTCCTCTTTGCTTAAGAATGTCAGTGATGGCTCAGCATCCAATAGCTCAGTGGTTAGGGCGCTGGCCACATACATTGGTGCTGGCCCGGGTTTAGCTAGGGCCTGCTAAACAACAATGACAACTATAACAAAAAAATAGCCAGGCTTTGTGGCGGGTGCCTGTAGTCCCAGCTACTTGGAAGGCTGGGGCAAGAGAATCACTTAAACCCAAGAGTTTGAGGTTGCCGTGAGCTGTGATGCCATTGCACTCTACTGAGGGTGACACAGTGAGACCCTATCTCAGAAAAAAGAAAGAGAGTGTCAGTGAAAAAATAAATAATCTGGGCATTTTAACAAATATTAACCACAAAAAGAACAACTTACCAATTCAATTTGCTTGTTTTGGCCTTGAACGTTTCTGTTGTACAGATTTCATGTTGATTAGAACTATTCTCAGTAAGAGGTGCAGAAAGACTAACTAGGTTTCCTTTATGCAGTTTTTATAATCATCACCTCCTATGGTCTTTTGAAATATTCTATGACAAGTTACTGCAATTTTTTAAATTGCATTTTAATTAATTCTTTGGGGGAAGATTGTGATTAAAAAGGATGTATCTGCTAACCAATAAAACATCATATAAGAAAGAATCTATCAAATGATTCTCCTGATTGCACATGTTTATCAAGTCACAGAACTAAAATAAAAACATAGATTTCAAAATATGTAAAAGTATTTATAATTTAAGATTAGTAGGAATAGTGAATGTAGATTCAAAGTATGGAAAGTATATAGGAGATGAAAATGTATCAAAGGAAAGGGAATAACTATTACATAATTAATTATTAACATAATTGGGAATGAAGTTCCTAAGAATAGCCGTAAAATGCCTAGCAGGCTGCAGAGCTAAAAACCATCGAAACCCCCTGCTTAATCAAAGTTCATAACCTTTTATACCTAGAAATATCTCTTAAGACTACATCTCCAGGGCCAGCGCCCCATTCCTTTGAGCCACAGGCGCCACCCCTGGAGATGTACCAGAGGTGGCAGGTTCAAACCTGGCCCTGGCCAAAAAAAAAAAAAAAAAAACTGCAAAAAGACTACATCTCCAAATTTATAATCAAAATCAAAAGAAAGAAAGAAACTGTTTATGGATATTCCCTAAATAAGAAAAACTGATTAACTTGTATGCCTATATCTGCATCTTAAAGATGTTATTTATCTGTGTTGATGTTTTGTGGGGAGATGGGTGGAGGAGAGTGAAACAGAAGAGGAACTGGGTCTCCACAGCAGTCAAGGTCTGAAATCTAAAACAAGTGCTGGCCCAGGATGAGAAATCCCCACGCAGCTCAGTTCTGATACCAGCCAGTCCAAGGCAAGGCCAGATCTACACGTGGGCCAAGAAGATAGATTGGCTTATAAATTGCCACAATCAATGAAGAGGAAAACAAGATTACCTAAACCAAATGACACCTCTCAAGATAATTCAGTTTGCCGATTTTACTAGCTAATAGGCCTCCATTACAGTTTGATATGTGGAGGAGAGTCTGGCCTCATCTACATAAAAGAATCAATCAATTCCAAAAGCCATTATCTAAGTCAGCTTTGGAGCCCTGACCTACTCAGAAAAAGCCCCCACCCCCAGGTCTTGCCTTCCCCCGAAATCATAAAAGAAATACCTAAGTGAGATTTCCGATATGCTTGACGCAATGCAGTTTGGGAGATGGGGCTTGCAGGGGCTCAGAGGAGCCACACTTTGTAGCTCTGAAGCACAACTTGCCTGATTTCCAGATGTCACTGCAGACTCTTACTTACACACATGCAAATCCCTGTCTGAGCTCACTCAAGGGAATAAATGAATTTAGTTAAGTCAATTGCTCTTGTCTCTGGCGTTAATCAAATCCCATCTCATTCAACACGTGTTCCTAAAATTGCCACTGCCCACATCACCCTGGCAGCTGTTTCAAGTTAGGAAAATTTTTGTCTCTGGTTGACAGAGACAGGTTAAGACCATTTCTTGACATTATTTTTTAGTCTAATGTCTTGTAAGAAAGAGACTTTGTGAAATCCTTCTACTGATGGAAATATACAAAATGAAAATTAGCCAGCACACCCACAGCAGCTTCACAGATTACATAGAATGCTCTTTCAACAGCTATAGTCAATGTTAGTTGTTCTTTTAATGTTTTAAGGCTATTTCCACTGAAATCCTACATCTTGCATTCTTTCTTGGGGGCCCTTCAGAATTTTTTGGTCCAGTTGTTCTTTGTTTATCTTTATCTCTGACACTATTACCAGTTTGAGCAGGCACTGCAGAACATAAAAATCAAGAGTTACACATGCTAACTCAGAAAATAAGAGCATGTGACTAACAGCAAATACAGGCTCTGTATGGTTGGCTTGTCTATAACTATGATGCAAATTGAGGCAAATACCTCTCCATGTCAAAGTCATCTTTAGAAAGTAGATAGCTTTCTTGAGGAGCTGAATTGCTGTGCAGTTAGAATGTATGTATGTAGGATAAATAATCTCAGAAATTGAGCTGTCTGTGAGCCCTTCGTCTGGAATAAGATCACCTCGGAGGTAGATTCTGTGTCTTGTGCACGGAGAGCCACTTCATAAAATAGCACAAGAATAGTCAGTTATTGAAGTCGCCATTATAAAATTATTAGTCACTGTGCTTACAATTTAATTGTGATCTATTCATCCTGAGGGGGAAAAAATAGCCTAAAAGAGAGGTCTATTTCTAGGTCGAAGCAAGCTATGGAAGGCTTTGGAAATGTAGAACTATTGTCTAGAAGGACCATAAGAAAAAGTAGGTGTGGAGGGGAGCAGAATGAGGTTGACAGCAGGTTAAATTCAAAAAGGTGAGCAGGTGGTTGTCCAAAGGTTTATTCGGACAGATCCAACTTTGAAGGCAGCCTGAGTTGTGCTTGGAAAAAGCCACATCCTTTTTCTGTGGTCAGTGCCCGCAAGGAGACACCTGAGAATTTGCTTGACGCAGCAGCCGGGACCAGGTCCCAGTTGCGGTGAACAGGACAAACTGTAGAACGCGGGCCAGATCACCGCCAGGAGTGAGCAAAGCCGCGGGGTGGGGCCCTGGGTTGGGCCCTGGGTTGGGCCTGGCCTCGTCCCGCCCATCCTTCCCTTCTCCCCCACTCTCCTCTCCTGTCCTCCCCTCCCTACCCCTCCTCTGCCCTCCCTAGGCCTCCCCTCCCCTCCGCCCGGTCTTGCTCGCGGCGCCCCCTCGCGGCCGTGCGGACCGAGCGCGCTCCAGCTCCGCGCCCGAGGCGGCCTCTCCTGGATTTCAGCCCAGTGGGGAGACTGTAGCCAGAGCCTTTCTCTCCTGACCTCACAGAAACCTAAACACCTAAGCCCCTCCAAGCAGCACACAAAAACTGGCCCCGGAGCTTCAGCTCTGTTCTGCTTTGCAGCCGTTTCTCCAGGAAAAACTTGCTTAGAGACACCGGGAGAAAGGTGGGGGCTGGGGGGCCAAATCCACAAGGGCCCCTGGAGCTTGGAGCACCCACGTTTCCAGTTAGGTTCCGGAGCGGTGGGGGCTGGCTAGGTTGATGCTGCCCGGCTCCCCCACCGCTGTCCACAGCGCACTGAGACGGTGGTGGGCGGCCCCCGGCCTGTCGCTCGGTCGCTGCCCGCCCCCGTCCCTCCTCCCGGAGCCCGCGGCGAGGCGGCTTTCCTCCAGCGCGCGGCGCTGCGCTCGCTCTTATCCCGGAGCCGCGTCGCTTGGTGCGCTGACAGCCGGGCTCAGCCAGTCGGCTGGAATTGAGTAGCATTCACTGAATCTGCGGATTTCATGACGTCTCCCTGCGTGGTCCATCACTTTTCTCCTAACCAGGGATTTTTTTTTTCCTGCCACTCTTGCCTTTTCCCACTTCCTTCCAGCAGGTCGCCCTGCCGGGTCCTACCCAAGCGCACACCCCTCCGCCCCTCCTTTGGCCCCGGCGCCCAGCCCTCGTCTCCGCTCTCGGCCACAGGGAGCCAGTCCGAGGACGGCCGCACCTGGCTGGAGAGGCTGGGCGGGCGGAGGGGGTGGGATCCGCGGGAACCGGGCAGCTGGACCCAGAGCTGGATGGACCGTGAGGAGGAGAATGGAGTCTCCTAACAGCCTCTCGGGGCTAATGTGAAATCAGACCGTCTGGGTCCAGTTTTTCTTTTCCTTTTCTTTTTGTATTTCCGTCCCTTGCCATCCGTCGTGTAGTGAATTATTAAGCCTCGCTCCGGTCCGAGACAGGAGATCATGATTGAGTGAAACACCCCGTCCGCAGCAAGGTAAGCGGTGCGCCGAGTGGCCGGAGGTGAGAAGCTGCTTCCACCTGGGCAGACGTTCCGAGCCCTCGGGTCCCCACTTCCCCTCCCCGGCTCCGCCGTCGCTGCATGAATCCCACTCTGATGAGAAACACCGTGCCCAAGTCAACCGAAAGGCGAGAGAGAAGCCGGTTACATAACAGAGGGAATCTGTTTCATACGGTTTTCATTAGCTACTGAAAACTCGCACGGGGGGCGGGGGAGGAGGGGTCTGCATGCCCCGGCGCGGGGGAACCCGGTGGGTTATTGCAGACAGCGTTTCAGCAGCCCTGGCAGAGATGAAATGCACTGATTAACTGGCAGGGGTGGCTGGTGGTGAGTCGTGTACAGTTGGGGAAAGCCCATTGTCTTTGTCGAAAGCTGGATCCTTGTTCTGCTTTGCTGGAGAGAAGACAGGAGGGGAGAGGAGAGGAGAGGAGAGGCAGAGCATCGGAAGGAGGAAAAGTGAGCCGCGGGGAGAAGGCAGAGATGAAAAACAGAGCAATGTAACTCCTAACTCTCCCCTATCGGCAAAACCGGACACACCAGAGGATGACTAAAAGCAGTGACTAGGGAGATCTTCCTCGGAGTAAACGGAATTATTTTATTAAATGGAAGGGGAGAAAAAACCCTTCAGATAAAATGAGATATTTATGGCATACTTAGAGGGTTGGGTAAATCTGCTGAATTTGCTTCCTCCTGGGTATATTTTCATTTTCATCAAGACATTAAGCTTGAATTAGTTTTTAACTGAAACAACATCCGTAATTCCAAAGGCCAATAAAACCCCGGGTGGATCCACAGGTATATCTTGTACCAGGTACAACACGAAGCAACTCTGGGGGGCGGGGGGAAATGTGTCTTCGTAGAAACAGCCACAGAAATGGGGTGAGGTTAGTGGAGAAACAAAATGCCAGAAATTTCCAAAGAATCCCGCCTCCACTCTCCAAAAAGGAATAGGGGGAGAAAAAAAAGGAAAAACTCCAGTGTTTGAGAGTTAGACATTTATTATATGCTTAGAGCATCTCCCGAACGCTTTTACCCCAAGTCAGACGGCCCAGGGAGCCCCACGGCAAGGGAGCAATCCTGTATCCCTGCTGCACCGTGCCCTGCCTGCCTTTCTTTTGCTGAAAAAACAGAGAATAGTGATGCCCACGAACTGCTTAGAAAGAAAAAAGGGCTCGCGGTAGTCAAAGCTGAGCTAACCAAGCTTCGCGCATTTTGCCTGGAGAAAGAAAAGAGCTCGAGTCTCCATGGCGACCCAGTTGGGAGGGGGGACGGCAGCTCCAGTTACAGAAAAAACATTGCACAAAACTTTCCCCGCTCCGGGCACAGTAATAAGCCAGTCGCGTGCCCTGGGGAGGGTCTCAGGGCATCGGCTGTGCCCAACTCCCAGTCGGCGACGCTCGCCGGGGTCGCTTAAAACTGGCCGGTCCCTTCAACCCTCGCGAAAGTCCCCGGGGCCTCCGAGATGGTTCCGGAGCAGCTCCGGATTCAGCACCAAGGCCAGAGCACAGGCTGCAGCCTCGGGGTCTGCAGAACGCACTCCCTGGGTCAGGGGAAGTCACTCTACAAAGAAAAGATCCTTTGCTTGTGCAGAATCTGGTTGTCAAATTATCCGCGGAATTACGTGAGGCAAAGGAGCTCGCAAATCATCCATTTTATGCATGGCTGTGCATCGGCAACTATGTAGAATCAACAACACTGAAACAGGGAAAGAGCTGAGAATGGAGGAGCGATCCTGTCCACAAGGGGGGAAAGGGGAACACACACACACACACACACACACACACACACACACACACACACACGGGTCAGCCCTGGAAGGGAGTTGCTAGTTTCAGCTGAGTCCCACTAGCTTACAAAAGCCTCTAATCACCCCTCACTCTCTCACACTCCTCTCTTCAACTTTTTATTGGACAGACAAGGCAGAAAGGCGCTGTGGCAGGACGCCGGTCAGCTAGAGACCAGCCAACCAAGTTCTGACTGGGGGCCCTAAAACCCAAGAGGGCGGAGAAATAGTTTCCTCTTAATCCAGACCTGAAAGGTTTCTGAGCAGAGCTGGGGAGCTCCTGGGAAGGAGGGGAGACTGTGTTGTGAGCAAGATGGGACCCAATGATTACGCCTTTGGGCCAGTGTTTGAGCAAGGTGGCTACATTTGGGAGGTGGCAGGCATAGGAAACTGAGGAGTCACTGCTGGTAATACACACAAGGAAGACGCTGTACGGGAGGTTCCACTCAACCTTTATATTGAGAAAACAGGTGAGTCCATGTCACATCCTCAGAAGCTGTCTCTGCCTTGCCGTCACTTTGGTAGTGGGTCTCTGACCAGCACCACTGATATGATGAGGAAAAGCCGTCCAGGAGGGTGGCAGTCATCTTCCAACTAGAAAGCCTTTTAAGAGTGGTATCCAGGTGTTACAAGGTGCAGTTTGAATTGTGGAGCCCGGTCAAGGTTTGCAACTCGGTGGAAATGATGATAAGGTTTCTGGAATCCTCTCTTTGGAGGACGCACCGGTACATCAGTTCTGTAGCTGCTTCTGGTTTGTTATTTATAATAGTAAAGAAGCCATATCCTGGTTTCCCTTGCTGGGCCTTCCAGTCTTGAGCATGTTGTTGTTTTCCAGAGATAACGCACGTGAGCACTCAGGACATGGTTAAAGCAGTCTTTTTTTAATGATCACTAGTGGAGGCAAAACATTTATTTCAAACCTGGGCCAAAAGGTGAGAGATTACACTATTTCTTACATTTCAGTTCCTGATGGGTGTTGACAAGTTTAGGCAAGATTTAATTTGTAAAAGAGTGTCTACCTACAGTAGAGAGAAGCAGCGGTACATCGAGTATTGCTAGGACTTAAACAAAGCACCTATACCCTGGCTTTGTTCCTGCTGACGTTATCAGCAGAACAGAAGTAGACATCGATCATGAGGATAAAGCCATTCGAGAATATAGATTGTTAGGTAAACAAAGAAATGTAGTGGTAAGTTTTAAAGTTCAATGTATCTCATGAATCAAAAAAGAGGAAGTATATAAACAACTGAGGCACAGGAAACTGCTCAGTCGATAATCTTTAGTTCTGGTAGAGTCCATGCTCATGTACTCAGTGCTAATTTACTAAACTATAACTTGATTTCTTCCTAGGTGGCTAATTGCTAAACAAAGTGTCCCCATGCCTTTATGCAGTCCATAGCATACTCCAAAATAATTGGTTTACCCATTTCATATAAGATTTGTCAAGGAGGCCAACTTACTACAATTCACCCCTGTGTAATTGTTCAATTTTGCAATTTTAAAGAAAATCATTTTGGTACCTCACCTTGTCACTTCCTAAACATCAGTAAATATTGTATTCATCTGTATGACTCAAGTCATTATTTAATATATGGGTCTTACAGAGACTGTTTCCTTTAAGAATATAAAAATATTTTAATTCATATTCCTTTATCCTTTCACAAACTATGTTTACTTTGTAGGATAAAAAAATTCATGAGACTAGCTATTTAATAAGCAATAGCAAAAAATTCACTGGAGATTAAAATTGGCAAATATGCCCTGATGGAATCTGAATACCCTCCATTGATTTTCATAGGTAAGAGATGTTTCCATTTCAATGTTGACCATGCCGACCTTCCAGAAAACAAGATAAACCCTCTTTATGGAAAGGCAGGCAGGCAACATGCGGCTCTTCTCTTTTTCACCATCTCTTCCTTAATCAAATGATATGTAAGTAATATGTCGATTAGTAAAGGAAATGAACCAGAGAGGGGCAGAGGGAGACGCAGGAAGAAAGCAAGGGGAGGAGGGAGTTGGTCATTTGGCAGCTTTAATGCAACAATACTTTTCAAAGCAAGTTTGGTTTTTTTTTTAATTCATTGTATCAGGATTTTGCTGGGTGGACTTGAAATATTTGAATTCAATACATTTGTATCTGTGACTTATTGAGATGACATTGGTTAATTCTTTACTTTATCTTGGACAATTGATACTTAATACTGAAAGAGAATTGATTCACTCTGACGTTTTACAGAATTAGTAAATTTGATAGTATCAATTAAAAAGAAATTGGCAGTTACATTGAAAAATCATCAAAACATGTTTGTTGAATTGGGAGTTTTCTTTTTAATAATAGTCAAAGTATTGGGGGAGATAGAAAAATAAGATGCAGCTATTTGAGATAAAAATACATTTTTAAATATATTTAAGATAGATTTTAAATAATTAGAAATAATTATTTCTAGAGATAATTAGGATCCATTAGAAAGAAGAGATCGTCATAATTGCAGTTAGTGCCATAATAGTATTCTGAATTTCCTTTGACAAAGTGCTAAATATACATATGCTTGATAACATTTTAATAGCATTAATTAATAGCAAAATTATTTTTGTCAAATAAAGAACAGTGTCATCTTCAAAAGAAATTTGTGTCCTCCCTAAATTGTAGCCCTGATTCAATCACAGCTGCTAATCAACTGTAAATGTTCGCTTATTTATTTATTACTGAATTGAATTGTTATTTCAACAAACCTTCAGAGAGAGATTTTGCTCTGAGGATGATGTCCCAACGGCCATTTAAATCTCTATTTTGTCCAAAACGCATCAAGGCCATCAATCAACTTTTCTCATTATAATATATAAAATTAACCTTAATTTTTAACCAAATGGCTATTTTATTCATATCTATACAGATGTAACCAAGTCAGGCCAAACCTATTAACCCTTTCAATGTCACATTTAGAATTTTCTCTCTCTGACTGTGCTTAGGACCATCAATCATGTGCTTCTCTTAGTGAGCAGATTTGGATTAAGATTCACCACCAGCCTTATCCCCAGTCACAGAGATGTGGTTTCTGATATGAAATTTTTACAAAAGGAACCCCAAAGTGCATCTGTAGGTAAAAAGATCCTGATTTTTGACAACACCTGTTTGGGGACTAAATCTAAATGTATGGGTATTATTATATGTGAGAGACACATCTATAAATTAATCAAATCCTGATACTCTGGAAGTTTCCTCTTTAAACTTATGGGCATTCACTTTTTTCCTACCCACGATGAGAACTGTGGATTTTTTTAATGATGCTTTGAATTTCCTCCATATCATCCAGCAGGGCCTTATACAAGTTTGGCAATGAGCTTGGTAGCTGCTGTCCCTCCATGACTGAGAGCACAGGCCCTGGCGTCTCACGGGCTCATTCGCATCAAAGTCCAGGAGTATCAGTCAGTTTTTGTCAGGTTCAGTGTAGTAACAGCCACCCCCCATCTTGGTGGCTTACAGAACAGAGTTTACTACTCCTTGTAGCTGCTCACCTTTGCCGGTCATCTGTGACTAAGCCCCTATGTCTTCCTCACTCCAAAATCTACGCTTACATTCCATTGACCAGGACACATCATGTGTCATACCAGTGCCTATGGCCAGTGGAACCAAACCAGTATATTTCTCCCACGGTGCGGCACTGTGGGTCATGTAGCAACAGGTGAACACATACAAGCTTCTTACAGAGAGGAAAAGGAATAATTGGGCACAATTTCATAATCTACACTAATTGTGCAACCTTCATCAACAATATGCCTTGGTTTCCCTATTTATAAAATGAAAGTGATAATAATATCACCCCCAGAGATATTGTGAGGATTAATGTGATAATGTCAGGTTCTCGGTGCAATTTCCAACACAAAGTAGGCCCTTTATAAATGGCAGATGCTGTTACTCATTTGTTATTACTGTGGCATTAATTTCAGTTCTCAGTGAAGCTATGTGTACTGGATTAATTTGATCATTGCTGCAACAGAAAATCTCTAATTCTCAACAATTTAGCAAAATAGAGGATTTTTTTTATTCCCATAAATCTAATTGGTTGATGCCATGTAGGGACCCAGGCTGATGAACACCTTCTTATCTTTAGCACATGACTTCCAAGATCTCCTGAGGGTTGATATGGAGCTAGCAGCACAGGGAGAGGGAGGGAGAGCATGATGATGCAGGTTTCACCCGTATCCTAGTCATAGCTGCTACGAGAGTAGCTGGAAAGAGTAGTTTAGCTCTGTCCTCAAGAGGAAGAGGTAGGGTGAGTGCATTGGCATATATACCCCATATAAATGTCTGGCATCAAAGAAATACAGGTAATATGGGTTAGGAACAGGGTAGGGCAGAAAAAATGGTTTGTCCTTATGGGGAAAATAACTCTATCTCCGGTAGAGATAGTATTTTGCTGTGCCCTTAAGTCATTCTTTAGTGTTTGGGTTTTTTTTTTTTAATAAATTGGTTGGGATATTTTGACTTTTGGAGTGGGTGTAAGTGATGCTTAACAAAAGCGATGCAAATCCATACTGTTTGACTTCTGTTGGCTGAACCGTTTAAGTAGACACAAAGAGAGGGAGCCGACTTCCCAACCCGTGCTCAGGAGCGACTCTCTAATCCTGACAATTACACCCACATCATGTCTAAGGATGCTGAAGAATTAGATACTGTCTCCCAATATCTGCTACTTGCTCTTGACTAGCAATTTGCATTTTGGTTTGAGTCACACAAAAACATCTATAGGTTAAACACATGCTGTAATTTCAGGTTGAATTAATCTAACCGTAGTCAACATTCTCCTGAAAATAGACCATGAATTTGTAAGTAGTCTTTTGAGAACCTCTGCTTGCCTCAAGAAGGTCAGGTACCCTTGCAAACTCACACCCATACTTTCATATTAGGAGGGAGAGACCAGCTTTAATAGTAAACTCACAACCCAGAAAAGAGAAACATCAGAGGGAAATATCTGAAAATGTCGTGAGAGAAAGAGCCACTGTGCTTCTGCCTCTCTTATTACATTCTCCCTCCCCTAACTCAGGTGCCAGAACCATATCTGTCCATGCAGGTCCCACTGTCACCAAACTGAATCAGTGGGTACCACTAATGCGTGCTAATCCTTCCGTGGAGTGGTTATACGGAGGAGGAAACTCTCCACCAGTTGAAACATCTTGCCATGCCAATGTGAATAATGTCTCACAGTGGAACTTCTGTTTAATGAGAAGTCTCTCAAAGAAAGGGTTTCCTTCACTGCCTCTTTCCATCATTTTGATAGCAAAGGGACCCACCTAAGTCACATGAAGAAGGTAGGCAGGATGCTACCTTCACCAGGATGCTAGGTGAGTCCAAAGCACGTAATATGAAGAGCAGGTGGGAGAAGTCGGTGTGTTTTCCCTGGAGAGGGTACATGATAGTTTTTGTCAGGGAATCTTGGTATTTAAAAGTGAAGGAGGGATTGGAATTTTTCTACTGGACTCTGAGGGGTAGAAGTAGGACCTAGCAGGAAAAGTGACAAAGTGACATGGTTTGGTTCAATGTAAGAAGAATTTTCTGTACTCAGAGCTGGGCTGAGGTTAATGTGGTCTGTCCTCTCCATTTGCACTGCTCTGAGCTCTCCGTCCATCCCCAGAAAGTGGAAGGCCTGTCTTTTAAAGTCCCTGCCAACACAGGCCATGTCTAATCCTTGCGAGAGAAGCAACACCCTTCCAGTCCAGTCGTGAGATTAGCCTGGAGCTCTACGCTCTATGGGGCCATTGCTTTATTACTTGGGGACCCATCATTTCTCTACAAAATAAATGAAACGTAAAAATGACATTCCAGTTCACACATGAAACCTGTGGTCGGTGAGAGCAATCTGGAATGCAGCGGTCACGTGACTCAGCTGCAGGGCTACAGGACTCACCACTTACAGGAAAGGTTTACCCTTGACTGATGCTCTCAATACGCTCTGCCTTTGGTCAGAAGACAGGGAATAAAATACCTGTTTGGAGACTTCCCTGTAGCCTCATGGTCTTTTCAGAGCTGGGACTTCAGGACAGATCAGCCGGACACACTTCAGATTTGCAGACAGTTCTGATGCACAAAACAGGACACTAAGAAGATATACAAGGGCTGTCTAGAAAGTATCCAGCCACTTAATGTAGAAAAGACTATTTACAGTGGCTGGGTACAATCCGGACAGTCCTCGTAAGCTCCTACCCTTGAGGAATCCAGTTTCAGTGATGGCAAACAGGGAATAGAGTCCTTCCTCTTTAACCATCTCCTGAAGTTTCACCAGCGAACACCCCTCAATATATATTTACCCTTTTGAATTTGTGTCATCCCCCACCCCCAGGATGGCCAGGACCACACAAACAGGAAGGCGAATAAGAAAATTATTCTGTGTAGGAAATGAGGCTGAATTACACGGCCCCCTTTACTTATCAGCAGTTGAAAAGTATTGGGCCCTGTGCCAAACTCCACATCTCCGTGACTGGCCAACGGTCTCTGTGGAGAAAGGAAGCGTCAGAGTGAGCTAGATCAGTGGTTCCCAAAGTGTGTCCCCTAGCCGGTGGCAGCAGCAGCACCAGGGAACAGACTGCAGGGGCAGCCTCCAGCTCTCCCCAGATCCACTGAATCAGCAACTTTGAAGATGGAGCTGGTCATCTGTGAGTCCCCTGCAGGACTCTGATGCTCACTAACGTTTGAAAACTTCTGGCTTAAGTTTACCTCAAATGTGCTCTAAGGAGGAACTGTGGGACACGACGGCCACCTGTCCACAGCAGAGACCTCGGAGTGTGTGCTCGTGCCACCTGGAGACGGAGAAATCAACCTTCCCTGCCACTGTATGTGGAGATTTAAACAGGACTCAATGCCTGGCTAGAGTAAAAAAGCAAAATCAAAATGCTTTTGGTCCAACAGATAAAATATGCATGATCAGGCTAAGTTGCAAAGATTCTAGGCAGAAAGCAAGGGCTTCTGTGTTGCTCTTGTTACATAAATAAAATGCTTAGTCTTTTGGAATTATAGTTAATCTATCCAGAAGGGGTTTTTTTTTTGTTCTTTTTAAATTAATAGTCTCCCCTATTATCCTTTAAATAAAAGACACTATCAGTGAATAAGAACGGTGTACTCTCGAGAAAAGCCATATTAAGAAAATTGAATAGAGGGTTTATCACGGCAAACCTTCATGCAGTCGAGTGAGAATTAATTATACTTACATAACATTTACTTTCATTCAAAACCTCTCTTGACCATCTTCGTATTGCCAGAAATTGGCCTTCAATAGCTAAGTCCGGAATTGCCATACCTTCTTGGATTTAGTCAGTCAACAAATTTCTAATAAATACCTACTATGTAAAGAAGACGAAGGGAGAAATAGAAAAAAATACCCAGATTTCAGCCCTCAAAGGACTTAGACTTTAAGAAGAGTATCAGTGAAACAATAATTCAGACAAAAGAGCACAGCATTCACAAAGAAGAGAGCAGTGCTCGGCTTTCAGGGAAGGAGGAGAGAACATCAGTAAGGGCTGGCGTCAGAAAATGGCCAAGGACACGGGAAAGTTAAGGAGTCTTGGAAGAAGAGTAGGGTTTGGGTGGTTAGCGGGGTTTTCCCGGGGACAGTAGGGCTTTCCAATCAAGGAATCCACCTACATCCGGGGAGTCATCTCAGTGAGAGTTGGTGGGGCAGGGGGATGGTCTCCCACAGCGTGGAGACGCTAGAGAGCCGGGCACGGGCATGGTACGTGCGCTTGTGCACCGAGAAGTGATTGCTTGATTGGGGAGTGGACGGGGACACGCAAGGGATTTTAATCTGGCAGCCGTGAACAGGACAGACTTGAGAGGAGACGCCAGGACTAGCAGGCAGCTAGGACACCGATGGGAAGGGAAGAAGCCCTGCGCGTTCTCAGACTAGTACACTCGCAAGAGGAAAATGGCCCAGCCTTAGTGCCATGGTGCTGCGGAGGCTGAGGATGGATTCCGCCCAAAGAAAGCTCCACCGCTGCACTCCAGGAGCAAGAGGGAGCCCATGCGGCCACCGCCAGGTACAGGCACGAAGTGTTGAGGTCCATCTAGTGAATAAAAACACTCTGGGAAGGAGGCCGGGGAGCCGCAGAGCCTGCGAGAGCCCAGGCCTGTCTGTTACCTTCCCGTGAAAGCAATTGGCCGGCAGAGTTTAAAAGCCTGGCTTTGGGGACATGTCCTTCCTAGGACCCCGTGGGGACCAAATGAAAGCAGGGTTATAAACAGGACACTGGTTAAGCCTGAATCTGAGCAGCCTGTTTCATTTTGTGATGGGGAGCAGAGAGCAAATAAGACTCCTTTGTCACGTGCAGTAACAGCCTGGCATTTGTCTCCTTGTCACTCACAGTAGTGTATGTCAAACTACAGATACTTTCTCTCGAGTAAGCTTTCCCAGAAGTCACGGGGAAGTTAGCCTTGCTGTGAACCCACATGGCTGGAGGCCCCATGGAGAAAGGATCTATACGGAAAATACAGAAGGGGCTTTAAGTGGAGCCCACCTTAGTCTGCAGATAACCTTGATGTTAACTATGGGTATAAGTCAATGTAAGTGAAAACGCAAGTCATTTTCACAAGATAAAAATAATGAGCTAAAGTCTCTTGCTTTCAAAGACCTTTATTTTTCCAGGAAATATAACAGTTTATTTGGCCCGCATCATTGAGATAACAGTCTTGATTCTTTCTGCACGTTGGGCGTGTAAGTGAACATCATTTTAAATTAGCAGTCGGAAATGTATAAGACTCAGCTGTCAGCAGGTGTACAGAGAGGTTACCTTAGACACAGGGTGGGTAACGGCTATAATGTGGGGTTGATATTTCACCTAAAATTCCTTGATTACAAGTAAGTCACCCGAATAATGCCAAAGTCACTCACAATTGTCTAGTGTGTGAAGCCTGGACTTCAGAGCAACTGATGAAAATATGACATTGTGGTTATAGAGATACACAAATCTAGTGGGAGAGAGGGGAAATTAATTAAAGTCATCAGCCATTTTCAAAGAAACCCCTAATGTTTTGATTGAGTCAATATGGTTTTCTTAAAATAAGCAACCTTTAAACTGTATTAGAATTTTTGGTTACCCTCAACCAAGCTAAAGTAAATTGTCCTTTTATTACAAAAGAAGTTCCAAGAATTATCAGCACTAAAGATAGACCCCGGATGTCCTGGCAAGAAGTCATAATCCCCGCATGACTGCTGGGGCCCTTGCAACATGCAAGTATCATCCTAGCCCACTCCATTCTTCATGGAAGGAATCTGCTGCTTCCCTTTTTCAACTTCCTGAGCTCCTGATATTGCTAAAATAAGGTGAGATTTGACACCTGGATAAACAGAGTGAGAAGCCCTGGGGGCTCATCCAGCTTCTTCCTGGGCCGTTTCAGACATTGATGACCTGGTTGAATCATGTGAGCGTCACATTCCAACCACAGAACTGATCCAGTCACTCTGTCTTTTTACAGTACCCCAAGATTTCACAAAATAATCAACTGCATGAGAAAAGACAGGAGGGATTTCATTGAGTTGGCAAAGAAAGGGAAAAAGTTGAGTGGGACCTTGAGGCCTTAGCACCCGGGAAGGAAGATGAAGAGAGGGACGAACAGCAGTTTCTAACCAGAGAAAGAAAACAGAGTCAAGACACATGTAAAGGGGTTTGCTGAAACCAGAGGTTCTGACACCCTGGGACTGTTTCATTATGGAAGGACCAAAGGGTCGTATATTTGCTGTTATCTCAAAGAAAGCAAAAGGGTTGACTAGGTGGCTTCTTAAACTAGATGCACAGGTCTGAGACGTCTAAAGTATCTTTGAAAATGCCACCAAGATGCCAAGTCATGTTCTCATGCTTGTGGTCCCTCCTCTCACCCTGGGCTCTGTCCCTGGGTCCCCCTGTGGCATCTCGGGGGCGGATGCCCACAGGCACGCTCTCCTCTCCGCCAGCTGCAGATTCTGCCAGCAAGGACCCAACTGCACGTTACTGCGTCCTCTGTGGTCTCTCCAAAAAGTCTCACAGAAGAGCCATTCAGTGTGTGGTTTGGATCTTATTTCCATAAGGCTTCAAGTGTTCTGAGAACCTGTAGACACTATCAAAAATGGTTTTCTTTGGAAGGCGAATACAGATACAGACTACATTATTGCATGTAAGCAAATTGTAGCCATTTCTCTACGCTCAGTGAGGACCCACTGTAAAGAAATGGAACACCCAAATACTGCATATGTAGGTCACAGGGGAGATAGGAAAGAGCTTTTTTCTTCGCTTAGGAACTTGTACTAGTGAAAACATTTATTCTGGATGTCGCCCAGATGCAGCATTTGAATGACGGGGGCAGTGGCGGGGTGTGGGGGGGGAGAATACAGGTGTGTTTGAAATGGGGCCAGGTGGCTGGGTCACGTTCACTTCTCTAAGCCATATAAAAATAGCAGCACAGTCCTGGTCACTGGTTTCTGATGTTTCTGTATTGGTCATCTTCCAGGCTGCTTTATAGATCTTCAAAACCTAAGCTCTCCTGTTGTTAGCCACAACCACATTTTCTGTCAAGAAGCCTCAGAGATTGGAGTTAACTTTAAGTGAAGAAATTCCGTAGAATGAGCTTTGACAGACGCCGAGCTCTATCAGACAAGTCATCTCACCTGTCTAGGTCAGGTTTTCTAGCCACAAAATAAGGATTAGGGGGAGGGCGGGAACCCAATAGATTATCAAGCTGTTTTTCTTGTCCCTTTCTTCTAAGAGGATATTGAAAATTATAAGAAACGATTTAATGATTTCACAGATTTTTCAATGCCACGCATACGTATTACTTCAAAAAGCAGATGTGCTACTTACAGCTACTCTTGTGGGGCTTTAAAAGAAAAATAAACAGGTGTAAGGATAGAATAGTGACCTAGATACACACCAGGCACCCACATCATCAAAGACGGAATGGCACACTCCCCAACACAGGGGTGTGAGCCCATGTTTCCAACCGAATCAGAAATCCCGGGTTGAAATTCCATTTAACTCTGGGTAGATAAATCTAAGAACATCCCAGTCCTAAGCATTCTCAGTCAAAGTTTCACAGTAAACTCAAACACTCTCATGACTGCAAACAAGTTTCAGAATGTTTATAGATACATGTGTATGGAGGTAGGAGGAGCCCTCCACGTTTACACCTCTGTCTCCATGGAGTTACATATGGGCTTCCCCCCAAGTGACACTTTCCAGATCCACTCTAGGGAAACGTCAACCCATAGAAATGTAGAGAAGGTAGATTTGGGGCACAGCCTGATTTGCAGAAACCGATCTATTCTTTCTCCGAGATAGTACTTATCTTTAAAGTAACTTCCCAATTTTAACTCTTCTGCCGAGCAGGGAATGTTTATTGCTAATTCAGAAAAGCAAACAGATTTTAACATCAGTGCTCAAACAGCTTGACCGAAGACAGTCAAACACTATCGATTTATTTTACCTGGGCCTTCCTCATTTATTTGTTACACAGGTATATTCAATGTAGAAAAATTTGAAAACTCAGAGAAGCTAAATTTTTGAACAAAGGATGGAAGGAAGGAGGGAAGGAAGGAATTAAAGAAGGGAGAAAGGAAATAGCAGGAAGGAAATAGCACATACACTTAAATACGTGAGTTTATTTACGTTTCTTAACTAAAATTAGATCAGCATATATATATATATATATATGGTTTTGTCCACTAATCTTTCTACCTAGTGATATGTCAACTTCTTCACAAGTCAGGAACTGTGGGCGGCCTGGAGATTTCTTTAGTTTCCCTCCCTGCACTTAGTGTAGGACAGTGGGCAAAAACCTTCCCGTAGTGAAACTCATCTGATACAAGTTTTCAGGAATGACGTCCCAGTCATTGGGCTGTGTGGCTCTCATAAGAACCCAGTAAGGGAAGACACAGGTTGTTACCCCATTTTGTCACAGGGGTAGGTTGTACAAGGTAACCAAGATCTACAATCCGGGTCAGAGACTCTGGTCCGACTTGTGGAACCTCTGGCCTTCACCGAGTCCCACGGCTGGTCTTTAAGCAATTTCTCAGACTTCATCAGGACCTGCTCTTCACAGGGAGTATTAATACCCACTGGCTGCAAGTGTGCAAGCTGTGTTCTTCCAAAGAGATTTTAAGAAACCACAGCTTTGCAGTAGCATATTAGCTTCTTGAAATACTGTTACAATTTTTAGACTTGAGGGCGGGGGTGGGGAGGAGAGAGGAGAGTTTGGAAAGAGAGCTGCAGAGAGAGACAGAGGTGGGGGGCGGGGGAAGGAGAAAGAGCACAGTCCAGCTCGGGGCAGTTTCCTTAACAATAGCTCTTCCAGTCTCACTTGGCTGAATTTCAGGGCAAAAGCTGCTTTTCCCCCTCCGGGTTCCAAACTATTATTAGTTTCACATGTGCAAGAATATCATTAAAGCGATACCATGATCGCTACTGAGATTATACACAAAAGATAAAAATCTCATCCGCTCTGCCAGCCCGCCGCCCCTGCCAGCATAAGCTCGGCAGCCCCTCCCAGACGGAGACGCGTCTCCTTTCTTAGCTCATGCCCCCCTTAAACCTTCCCAGAGCTACATTCATCAGGGGGTTGGAGGCTTTTACTTCTTAACAAAATGGGGAAATACCTGTTTTTATTTTTAATGTGAGTTCTTTATCTTTCTTATTTTAAAACATTGAACAATATTTTCTTGTCAAAACACCTACGGTGCATCTTACAAGGGTACATGTGAAACTTACTAAATGTAGAATATAAATATCTTAACACAATAACTAAGAAAATGCCATGGAGGCTATGTTAATCAGTTTGATGAAAATATTTCAAATTGTATATAAAACCAGCACATTGTACCCCATGACTGCATTAATGTACACAGCTATGATTTAATTTAAAAAAAAAAAACTTTCTCTCTGCATTCAAAACTTCAGCCAAGAAAAAGTGAAGAGATAGTAACCATAGTTAACAGCTGTAAGAGATACACAAATTTAGGGAGACAGTCTCTTTCCCTGGCAATGCTTTCATTTTTTAAAAGTACAATTTCACAAGTATTATGATTCCATTTTTCCAACACCTCCTGATGGCCAGTGCTTCCATATAGACGGAAATACTGAGGCTCAGAAGGACGTGTGTCTTAGCCCCCAGGATGCCTGTGCTCTGTGGATTCTGGCCTGTTACTGTACCCCCTGTCTAAGCCCTTTCTAGAGCAATAATTGAACAGTAATATATTATTGACATTTTTTTAAATAAAAGAAATGAAGTCCAGTGGGAACAACTCTTGAAAAGGCACTCTGCAGTGGCCTGTCAGGAGCAGAATTCTCCATGACTAGTGAAGACTCTAGAGCCCATGTTGTGACCCCTTGAAATGGAAAACAACAAAGGCCACAGATACCAGGCTAGTGTCAGCAACCAATATGGGCACACGGAGCTCTAGGACATCCTTGGCCACCCCAAAGATACTGATTTGACTAATCTGTAGAGCTCCCCATCCTGCTCTCCCCTCCTCCCCCCAACATGGGAACTTCTTCAGAGCCCCCACCTGCAGTGACATTAAAGGGCAGCCAAGATGGACAGCCCACAAGAGCAAGTGCACACACTGCCCCTTATTCAAGGCTCCCTTTAATAACAATTGTTTAATAGGAATCCTCCCATTTCCAATGCACAAGGGCTTTCCCACTTATAATCCCACTTGCTCTTGACTCCAAATAGGGATCGAGTCTCACTGGGTCCTAATTGCTGTGGCAACTTTGGGGAAACAGACACCAAAGACTTTCATACTGACAGGTGGCTCAGAACATGATAGCTGTAGTGGTGAGACTGTCCCTGAGATGGACACATGTGATTGTCAGGTCTGTACAGACCTCTGGTTGAGACAAGGCTTCAAAGTCAGAGGCCTCCCTGATGGTGTGGGCCATCAAAGGTGGCCGTGGAGACAGCGGCTTGCAGAGACAAAGGAGCAGAGTGCAGTATGACAACAGAGTTCTAGCCCAGGGAGAGGGGTGAGGAGAGGGGCTGTCTCAGGGACATGGGATAGGACACAAGGGGTGGGCACACCAGGATCAGGACATTGGATATCCTTCCACAGGTGACAGGAAGTCAGAGCAAGATTCTAGACAAGGCAGTGGAACGGACAGCTCTGCTTCTAGAAGAAAGAGTGGTATGGTGGGTTGTTCCTCCCACCATGGGCAGCGCAGACCTGAGGCTCCCCTCCATCAGGAGTCAGTCCTCACACCTCCCCCACTCCCCTGGTCTTTCTCCCTGACACACCACACCTTGGCTGGGGACAGGGGTCCAAACCCCAACTGTGGGTCTGCAAAGTAACAGCAGAGGTGGCTTTTTCTTAGAGTTGCCTTCAAAGGATTTGAGGAGCCAAAGCAGCCTTGTAGAATGAAGAGAGCCCCGTTCTACCCAAACACTGTCACTCCCAGCATTGAGACACTGTTTAAGTCCCTTTACGAGAGCAGCCTTGGTTGCCCCTGCAGGCGGAGCTCCGGCTGCCACACGCACTGGCTGCCCTTCTGACTCTGGGCAGGAGCGTGGTCCCTGGCCGGCCTCCCATCCTGTGCCGTAGCCCCCAGGTGACCCCAGCTTCCAGCTACACACACTCATCTCTTATTTGCCTTTTGAAGCTCAAGCTCCTTCTCTAAGGCAAGCCACGAGCTCCAGGCAATGTCAACCCACCTGTTTTGGGCAGTGACATGTCTGTCAGTGTGGGGTCCCTGCTCCTCTGGGGCCCAGGTCCTTTCTCTCTGAAGAAGAATGTCAGCTGATCTGTTCTCCTGACATGCTGGCACTAGCTGGAGAGAAACCTGAGCATTCCTGCAAAGCTTCCTTGAGTTGGTTCACCCCCAAGCCCACATGCCACCCACAAGCCTCCTGCGGGAATCAGGGGTGAGGACTCTGCCCTCCTAAGAAGACCTGAAGACCAAGAGAGGTGGCCTTTGCACCTTCACGGCCCACAGGAGAAGGTGTGTCCCATACCAGGGACATTCGAGGTACCACCTACCCACAGGGGGAAGTGTGTCCCACACCAGGGACATTCGAGGCACCGCCTGCCCATGGGAGGATGTATGTCCCATGCCCATGACATTCAAGGCACCACCTAGCAAAGACACACCGGAACCCCACTGGCAGGGCAGCAGAAGCAGACAGCCCACACCCACTTTATCTTCTCAATGGGAACAGGTGTGTGTGAGATGGCAGGACATTGCAATGGGCTTCCAAAATATAAGCAGTTGTCATGGGCCGACAGGCATTTGTCAGATTTTGTGAGAAAGTTTCTGTTTTAGGAGAACGGTTTCACCCTGGGAATACCTGAGAAACCACCATGTTCTATAACACAATGAGGCTTCCACCTTGAATTCCCAACTTTGAAAAATAAGGAACCAAACTGGCAGGTCCCAGGGTGGGGGAGTCACGGAGGGCCCTTTGAAGTCCTTCATCTCCATCTTACAGCCCCTCTGTCTCTTGGATCCTCCCTCCCAGGCCCCTCCAAGGGAAGTAGCCAGGACAGGGCACGTCAGCCAGGTTCATGCGCCAGGTGGGAGGGATGGAGAAAGGGCTGCATCTTCACCTTCAGATGCCCTCCAAAGAATGACCCCTGCAGGGTCAGTGCAGGTGGCCGGGGGCGGGGCGTGAGGAGGGAGGGGAGAGATGTCCGGTCATGGGAGGGGACTTACTAAAGCAGGGGTATCATCCTCAGCCAGAAACAGAGCTGAGTCTATACAAAAGTCTGGCCATGCTGCCCCCACCAGGAGCAGACAACTGTAGAGACGCTACTATGGGGAGCATTAAACTAGCTTCTCCCCACTCTGTCCTGGTCAGGTCTAAGCCCTTCCCAGTTCCAAGCAGCTGCCTGGGGAAGGCGGGTCTTAATCATGAGGCCCTTTGAGGACAAAGCCACCTTCCTCCTGAACCCTTCAGAAAAGCCCTTCTCTTGACTGTCTCTAAATATCAGAGACCCTTGTCTGGGACTTTAGAAAGCCCTGACCTAACCCTAACTCTTCTTTAGAAAAAAGCTGGTCTGCTGTACCTTGGCAGTCGGGTATATTTTTCCCCTTCACTTAGTATATATGATTTTACTTAGAAAATAAGACACTGTGAAAATAATTTTAAATCTAAGTGACAATCTTTAGATTCTTTTGAAAAGCTGGTATTGCTATAATCATCACTTGTATGTTAATGAAAGAAATTTGGTGAGTTTTTTTCTAAAACAACCTTAGAAAGAGGGAACCCAAGAGCGCTCCCAAAAGTAGTAAGCCACCTGCTCTATCCAGGCGAGTTAAAGCTGCACGTGGGCACGTGCGAGTCGAGAGTAGAAGCTTGATTTTATGCTGTAAGTTAGCATTTCTGAACCTCTGTGTGCACAAGAATGACCTGGGGCTCTTGTTAAAGGCAGACTCTGACTCCGCCGGAGGACCTGGGAGTCTGCATTTCTAACAAAGTTGTAACTTCCATGTCTTTGCCGAGTGCCTCATGTTCCTTTGTGTGGGTTTAGAGACCAGACTTCCAGAACTCAGCTTGCTAGACCATCCTCTTGTTCAGTTGGATGGCGAGGCAAGAATTATAAGGCATCCTGAAGTTAAAAGCTGATGGCAAGTGACAGGGTTTTGTTTGCACCGTCAGTTAACTGATCATGTTAGGATTTCAGAGGGCAGGATGTGGAACAGGATCAGGAAAAAGAAAGAGAAGGGGAGAGTCCAGAACCGAGCACGGCTTGTTTGTGTCTATTTTTGACATTGCTCTGGGTTTGTCTATAGCATCTCTCTGCCAATGTGGATCATAGGAACTCAGATGAGGTTATTTATTGAAGTATTTTAGAAGTCAAATCCACTATTTCCAATCTATTTGAAATAAATATCTTCAAATGGAAGTACCAAGGAAATACTAGCTGCTGCCCTAGGAATACAATCAAGAGCCCATGGTAGTTCTTGTTTGACAGAAATGTCAAGAAGCATCAGTTTCAAAAAAAGAAGGGCTGTCAGGAGAGCAGAGGAACGGAGAGGATGGCACACGCTGCCACTGATAAGAAAAGCGCTGGGGTTGAACGTGTTGCAAATAGGTGCTGGCCCAAGACATCAACATTTCCCTGCAAGGCGGTAGAAGGGCAATTTAAAGGGACACTCAGGAATTTAATGGAAAACTATGAAAGAAGTCAGAGGAGTGGCAAAGAAGGCTTAAATTCTTAAAATTACTCACTCTCCTGAACAGTGATTTCTTCTTAAAAACTTCTCAATAAAAATATCCACCTTGTTGCCAGGATCAACAATAGGCAAAGGAAGAGTGGCCTTGGACATTCTCAGCTTCATGCCCCTTTTACGCCCCTTTCCCCAACTCGTCTCCATGTCTTTGCCCAGCCTCTGTGTCTACTATGGCCTCCACCCAGTTCCCTCACTTATACTAAAGTGTAAATGACCTAGCACAGACCTGAATGCGCCACCCAAATGTATTCCAAATTTCCCAGTCCACTTAACCCTACCAGATTGTTTCTTTACAGCTACAATTTCAAAACTGATACAGAAAAAATATGGCCAAATACTTATGCCCATTAAACCTGGTGGTCAGAGCCTGGGAATTCCATGTGTTTTCCTAACTTTTCAAAATATTTCATAATAGCTATTTAAAAATGAAGTGGGTGACTTTATTTTCAAGAAAGATCCCATCAGTGCTGCTTCTGCAGAAGAGGGGATGTGAATCTCCTCTACCTGCCAGCTGCGCCTCACTGGGACATTCTCTCTGACATGCAGTGATTCAACACCCTGCCTGCACCTTCTAAAGGACTTTGAAAACTAGTCAGGTCTTCCTCTCACCCTAAAATGATCGAACCAGAATTCCAGCGGGAAGCAGCCTCTGTACTGGCAGGTATCAAAGGCCCCCACATGGCTTTTCCAGGCAGCCAGAGTTGAGAGCCATCGGTTTGAAGATTAATCACAGGATTTGAAAGGAGGCTTTCAAAAGGTGCCTGGAAATCCTTGCATGTTGAAGCTACCAACAGGAAATGTTTTATCTTTTTCCTATTGCCAAGAACCACTAGAGAGTCATGTGATGTGTGTCCTCACCCTCACCCCACACCCACAACCCTCACCCACCCACCCCCAGCCCACCGCTGCCACTGCCTCTGGCATCCTCACCACCACCTCGGGAGGAGCAGCTACAGGGGGAGACGGGAAATGCAGGGCTTCTGAATTTGGGTATTGTGACCTTTAGAATTAATGTAAGGGGGCCTGGGAGAGACTTCATAGCTGGAAGTTCAAACAGTGGTACCCTGGCTCCCCAGAGGTATTTCTAGGTTGATTTGAAACCCTCAGAAACCCTAGAAATGTTCCTTCTTACCCCAAAAAACTGCAAGTAATCAATCCATAAATCCCCCTTGACACAAATTAAAACCTGCGTTACATTTGATTCTATCTTGCAACTTTGAAGGAGCTGTTTCTAAGCAGTGCTTAATAATCTTTGGTTTTTCAGCTGATGTGAACTGTTCAGAAGTGTGAGGCCAGATTTTGATCTATATGTAAAAGTTATTTTCGCTATAACTAAAACAAGTTACAGTACAGAGTGGAGAGACAGAGAGAGCACACACGGGAGCAAGTTTGCCTGTGTGTGTATCTATGTGTGTCTGTGTGTCCGTGTACCTGTGTGTATCCGTGTGTCTGTGTATGTATCTGTGTGTCTCTGTGTCTGTGTATATATCCGTGTGTCTGTGTATGTATCTGTGTGTGTGTTTGTGTGTTTTGTGTGTGTGTTTGCATGTATCTATGCCAGTGTGTGTTTTGTGTATGAGTGTGTTCCCCCAACTTTCTTTTGAAAAACCTTTCACCTTTTAATCCCCTCAACTTGCGCTGAGAGTTACACCCAGGAAACTCTTCTAGGAAAACAAAAAGGAGAAAAACGGCCTCCTGCACACCTTCCCTGCTCTCCCTCGCTCCATAACACACCTTTCTGGGAGAATTGAGCATTATTGACTTAGGTTCTGTAGAGCAGGGTGCATCCTCAGGATTCCTTGTGTTTAACTTCAGGAAGAAATTTCTAGAATTTATGAACAGATTTTCAATATACAGTATTTTACAGGAAGCATTTTAGTAAAGTTGCCCCCAGGTGCTCTCTGGCTATATTTGATTTTGTAAAGCTTTTTGGGAAAAAAGCTCAGTAGGGTACAGCTTCGCTTGGGGTTTGTTTTGTTGGTTGGCTGGCTCTTTGGGGTGCGGGGGAGGCGGGCAGAGTTACAGTCAGTGCTCCCCTGAATAGCGCCAACACGGGACACTTCCCGTGCGGGGGACTTGCGGGTATAAGCCTGTGACACACAGAGCTGCCACATTTTACTCCTTCGCACAAGGTTGCACTGGTGTGATCCATTTCAACTCCCAGAAATCAGAATTCCTAGGATTCACACACAGAAGCCTCGAGTGAAACCACAAGTGGGTTTTCTGTAGGGACACCCACATCTTACCAGGCAAGTCAAAGACAGACCAGGCTTCTTGGAGATGTTTCCTTGAGGACAAAGGGGGGCCCTGAAAGCAGAAGTTTTATATGTCAAGGGTTAAAATTGGTCTCAAGCTCTTTGCCTTAAAAATATGAATTGATTTTAAAGCACTTTTGAGAAATGTGTAAATTTTTCAAGCTGATTTATCTAAATGAAAATGCAAATGAAACAAATGAATTCCCGCAAGCCAGCTCACTGCTCTCAGCTGAATCGCGCTGTCCCCCAAGAACGTGCTCAAGTCTTAATCCCTGTGCCCAGGAACGCGGCCTTGTTTGGACAGAGAGTTTTTGTAGATGTAACCAAGTTAAGAAGAGATCATCAGAGCAGACCTCGATCCACCCCGATGGTGTCTTTGTAAGGAAAGAGAAGGCAGTGTGACACTGGCAGGCTTGAGCTCCCTGAGAAGACAGTGGTGGAGACGGGTGACGTGTCTGTAAACACATCAGGAAACACCTAGGGGTGCTGGACACAGCAGAAGCTTAGACAAAGGCACAGAAAACAGCCTCCCCGGAGCCTCCAGAGGGAGGGTGGCCCCCCCTGCCACCACCTGGGTGGGGGGCTTCTGGCCTTCCTCTCAGGGTCAGCAGGCCCTGGGCGAAATTGGAAACCACTCCATTAGTTTCCCCGGCAGGCCCTGCCCCACTGCCTGTGCCAGTTATTGAATCCAGGGGACCCGACACAGGGGTTCTCACAGGACACACATTGAGCCTTGTCCTTGAGGACATCAGTCTATGGAAGACTCTTCCACCTGTTGAAAGAATTTGTAAGGACTCGCAGAATCTTACGAACACAAAACTTAAAGCATCCAGAGGGAGAACTTCATCTCTGTAGACCTGGACGCCGCTTGGCTCACACACTCCTTTCTAGGAAGTAGAAGGGCCAGTTTAAGGCACCCCTGCCGCTGGGGCTTGCACCTGGTTCTGGGGTGACAGCCCACCTGGTGGGGCTTTCAGAATTCCGTGCCCCGAGCGCTCCCTCCTCCTTGCGGAGTGAGTTTGGGGAAGGCTGACTTAGCCTATAGCAAGGAAGCAGGAGGGGAAGCAGACCTCTGGTTTGAGGTCTCAACTTCTACCAACTGCCCAGCGGTGTAACGTGATGGCCCAGCGACACCTCCCTCAGGACTTGCTCCATCTGCTGCTCGGGCCACAGTCTCTGCCGGTGCCCACCCACCAGCTTCCAATTCTAGGAGTTCAGCAATTTACAAGCAAACAGGGTGCAGCTCTCTCTGCACTGTGACCCCCAAACTCTCCTAAGGGTTCGTATCTCTTACCTGCCAGGTTAGCTGGGTGTGGGCCTACTTTTTCTACTCGCCCACCAAGTTTCCCCCCACCCTCCTCCCCTCCACATGGCTGGGCTCTGTCTCCTGTTGATAAGGAAACTGCTGTTATGGCAGCGTATCTTCTTCCCAAATCTGGAAGTTATAAGCTTCCTACTCCAAGCCCCCAGGCTTTGTGCCTGGCATTTGAAGCCAAACTTTGAAGAACTTAAAAACAAAAATACGTCTGGCTCTCGCCCTCCAAAGCCCTGGCTTCCAAGGCTGTTGTAGATGTCAAAGCCAAGCATGTCACTATTTGTTCTTGTAACATTCCTTTTGGGGGCCAATTAGCTTCACCCTGTGGCTTGAATGGCAGAGAGGCTGACGGGGAGGAGGACTTACTGAGAATGCTGTGGAACCCAGGAGAAGGGGGAGAGGAAGGTGTCTGGGAGGCGTGCTCCCCCAGACTGCACCCTGGAGTGAGGCTGCCCGTGCCGCCCACACTGTCCTCTCCCTGTCAACCCACCTGAGCCCAGAAAAGCCGTCCCTGTCCTTCACAAGCTGGTCTCAGAGATGACAGGCAACTGCCTGTCTCGAGGTAGATGGGGACCATTGCTGCAAAGACCCCGGATGTCCAGCTGTGGCAGCCACAAGATGAACCCTTGGTCTGGCTGTCCCAGCCCATGGCCCCAGCTGCACACAGCTTCAGAGGACCAACTGCCCAGCAGGCTGCTGTGTATTCAAACAGGTGACAGATTCTAAGTTCCTGTGACCTCCTGGTCCTTTCCTTAACTCAGTTCACCTGACTTGCCTTCCGTATTCTGAAGAAAAGGGATGCTGTCTCCAAATCATCAAGGCATTTTTCCACGGTGAAGTACTTGACGTTAAGCTTGCTCTCACCTCAGGGCCTTTGCACTTACACTTCCCTCTGCCCTGATCACTTGTTTCCCCAGAAATTTGCCAGGTTTGCTCCTCCACACTCATCCTGTTTCCTCTCAACTGTCATCTCATCAGAGAGGTGGTCCCAGACCACTCTAAAATACCCACCTCATATCACTCTCTATCTCCTTACCCTTCTTCAATTTATAGCATTTCCTAAAATGTATGTGGCAGCTGTAACACACAGCTAGTGTTATCATCTCATCCCCCACCAGGATGTAAGCTCTGTGAGAACAAGGACTTTGTCTTCTTTGTTGCTAAATTCCAATGCCTGGAACAGTAATGGCATACAATAGGCACTTAATAAAGATTTATTGAATGAATGAGTGATAGAAACCCCTGGAAATTATAACCCGACTTGGAAGGGGCTTGGTTTTGCAACAAGCCAACCTACGGTTCATAACAGGGGTGGGGGTAGGTGGGGGTAGGGTGGGGCAGGGTTAGTGGATACAGGACCCAGTGCTGGCTCTAGGGGAGGCACAGTTATGACATAGAAGAGTCCTATCAGGGTTCTATGAGGTTGGCATGAGGCACCTCCCACCTGCCGGTGACTGCCCCAAGGGTCTCAGCGGCTGGGGGAGGAGCAATGTGAAGGGTGCGGGAAACTTCTTGGTGACAAGACCAGGGCTGAGCTCCTCAGGGAGGCTCGGGACCCGCAGGGCACTGTGAGGGTGCAGGGTGAGAACTGAAAGGAAGGCTTTACCCGTGAGTGAGGGTGAGGGCCCGCATCTGCCAACTGACACAGGCAGAGTGGAAGTCAGAAAAGAAGAAAACCTTGAAGTTGGATTTGGCAGAACCTTAATTAGATCCACGTTCCCCAAGGTCCTCTGGACTGGGGAAAAGATGCCTGAAAGTCCTGACTGCAGCTCCCCCAAAAGCCTAGACCAGACATTCTAGAAATGACCCTGAAGCCAGAGCAGGAAATAGGCTTTGAAGGAAGGTGGAAAATGGGGAAGCCGCAGACAGCTGTTGTCTGCGGAGAGGTCTCAGCCACAGCCTCCTCCAGTGGGCACATTCAGAGACTTAATAACAGGTTGTATTTAGAAGTAGCCTCTGTGTGTGATGCCTTATTAAAAGTGCCTTTTTGCTAACTCTATTTTTAGAGTATATTAATTATGTTACCTTTTGATTTGAAATTGGGACAGGTTAGCTGTAATTACATGGAATTATTTAAGCAACTTAGAAAGACCCAGAATGGTCCATCCCCAAACCCGAGTTATTGTTGACTATCTCTTTTCACTTTCACAAAAAAGTGACTGGTCAGCAGCAGAAAAAGGGCACTAGAGATAGTGCCCAGGGGTCGGGCTGTCCCCAGGTGGGACTGGGGGACCAAGAGCATCTTGGTAAGTGGGGACCAACATTAAAAAATGGCCCAGGTCTCTGGCACAGTTAGGTTAACTTTAAGCTCTGATAACAGAGGATAAAGGGTGGGGGGGGTTGTATAACCTTTTATTACCCTAAATTTTTGGAGGGCTGGAATTTTAGCAGCAGGTTATACAAAGAGTCTTTAGAGTTGACCTGGGGCCTTCTCTCTTTCCAGCCTGCTCAGCTCTGGGAGGATGTCTGTTTGATCCATAACAAATAACTCATGTCTTTTATCTGCCAGGAGATAAGAGCCTTCCCAGGGCTCCTTAGTACACTTCATGAGCCCAGGGATGGTCATGCATTAATAAGTGATAGAGGAAAATAACCCCAAGAAAGGCCAGTGCGGAGAGCAGAAAGTGCCCATCAGTCATCCACGGCTGCATGACAGATGGCCGCAGACTCACTGCTGACAGCACCACCCATTTAGAATCTCACCCGTTCTGCAGGTCAGAAGTCCAGGCTTGGCTGGGTTTTTCACAAGGCTAGAATCAAGGTGTCAATGGGGGGGCTGCTTTCCCTGCTGGGTCCTCTTGCAAACTCATATGGTTATTAGCAGAGCTCAATTCCTTGAGGCCGTAGGACCGAGGTCCCATTCTTGTGGCTGTCCACCAGGAACTGAGCTCTCCCCCACAAGGCTGCTCCAGTTCCTTGCCACATGGCTCCCTCCACCTGCCCTTGTACATTTTAAATCCCTCTCGTGCTTCAAATCGCTCTGACAAGGAAGAGCTTACCTGAGGGGGTCTGGCCCACCCAGGACTGTCTTCCTCTTTTAAAGTCGACTGATTTGGAACCTTAATTATGTCTGGAAAAATCTCTTCACAGGAGCTTCTCTTTTTATGTGTGATTAGATAACTGGGGGAAGGTGCATATCCCCGACATGGCAGGGATCTTGGGGGACATGGTGGAATCTTGCCTAGCACCAGACACAAGCACCTGTGTCCATGTCTTCTAAGCGATCTAAGGTGGCTGTTCCAAAATCTATCCCATGCTCCCTACCACAGCACAGCTCCAAACCCAACCTGAGCGTAGGACCCCATGAGCCCTATGCTTTTGCAGGGACCTTCCCAAGCAATGGCTCTCAATTCAAAGCATATTCTAATCTGTCCCTTTGCCCAGATCTCAAGGCACAATCAAACTAGAGACAGGATGGGCAGAACAAGATGGGATGATGGAGGGGTCCATCCACTCAGGAAATGTGGCAGGGAAATTAAGGGCTGTGGTGCTGAGATGATAAGGAAGACAGTTTCTCTGAGAATGAGACCTGCATCAATGGAATTGGGGCAGAGCACTGCCGCAGAAGGTTGAGAAGCAGGAGTGCAGGTCGTCCTCTAGCATTAAGGACCTCCATCATTTTCGGCTGGCTCTGGAAGGGAGGGGCACCTTCATTTAGCAAGGCATCTTCATATAGGAAGGCGTGCTTTAAGCAGTGGGTTCCTACCAGCTGTAGCTCCCAAACATTGAGCCCAGGCCCCTGAGAGGCCAGGTGTCTTTATTTATGAGGATATCCTGAGATGAAAATATTGGGGTAGCTTGTGGCCAGGTAGAGCGTGAACTCTGAGTTTTAGTGAAATTTGGGTTTTACCTTTGGGTTTTGGGCAATCACACGAGTTTTCCGAGTAAAGAGCAATTGGGGGGAGCAGAAGGCCAAGTAGCACCCGAGGAAGGTTAAGCTGGCAACATGTAAACAATGGATCCGAGAATCTTTTTGTTGTTGTTGTTGTTGTTTGTTTTTTGGCCAGGGCTGGGTTTGAACCCACCACCTCTGGCATATGGGGCCGGCACCCTGCTCCTTGAGCCACAGGCGCTGCCCGGATCCAAGAATCTTAAAAGGGTAAAGACAAGGGCAGAAAGCTGATGCTTTCTGGAGGATACAGGCCTTAATGAAAACAGGGAGAGAGCAGGAAGCCAGAGGCAGGGGTGGTGGACATGATGGAGATCCAGGCTGTTTCTCAGCAGCCTGTCGGCCCATCAAGCAGTGAACTTGAGGGCAGTGACAACGTGAACACCTGTGCCTCCCCAAGGCACAGAAGGCACTGTCATCACGGCACTCTTGGATGCTTTCTTGAGTGAGATGGATGTGAGCGGTGGAAATACATCAGGAGAGCCCTAATGACACACCTGGCTTATGTGGCTCTGGTGCCCAGAGCTGACACCATATGCTCAGCCTAGACATGCCAGAGAACCAACAATCCTGGCACATCGCCCCCCAAGTAGAGAGGACTGTGCATCCAGCAAAGCAGCAAGGTGACTCCCTTGCTTTAGACCTTGTAAACAGATGCCGACCTTCTGAAAAAAATCTTCCTGCCATAGACACCCCCGCGATGAAGAAGCAGGTGGACCGAGGAGCTCTTACAACTCTGTGGAGTGGTGGAGTGTAGCTGCACCCAGGCGGCTCCCTTCTGTCTCCCCATCTTCTGAGCCCCTAGCCCAGACAGTGGACAGGGGCTCACTTAGCGTGGCACAGCAGGAGAGAATGGGGGAAATTAACATTTACCTATTTACCTGCAAAGGACTCAAAATGCTTCCCTGTCAAGCAGTACTAATGGTAAATTTGACAATGTCAAATCTGAAGGAATCTGAATAGTTTTGAACACAATTGCCCAGGTTTTAGAGTAGTGATGTGACTTGTTCGTGGCGGCTGCAGAACCAGAAAGCAGCAGAATGGAGATCCAGGCCTGTGTCTGTCGGGCTCTGAAGCCTGGGACTTGGGGAGCAGGAAAACTTCAAATTCCCTGAGGAAGAGAGGCCAAAACAGTGCCAGGCTCCTGGCCTCTGAACCATAGCCGGGTCCCACCAGCCCTGAAAATGACTGCTTGGTCAAGTGGAACCCTCAGATGACAAATTCCCCAGAAGGGTGACAAATTCCCCAGCATTGGTGGCAACTCATTCACTCAGCCAGGGGACGAATTCTGCCTGATCTAAGGATTTTTACATTTTTAAAAAGTTGGGGTGGGAGAAGAATATCCAGAGACTACATGTACTTTGGGGAGAGTCATGTACTCAGTAGCTAACCCTCTACAGGAGAAGCTTGCTAAGCCATAGACTCCGGGGCAAGCCTCCATTTTCAAGAATTGCCAAAGGCCAGAGAAGTCCTTGGAGACAGAGCTGGGAATAGATTCCAGGTCTCTTATTTATACCCTTCGGAGGGAAGGCCTCCATGGTGTAAGACCCTGTGAATGTGCACACACACACGGATCTGCATTTGTACACAGACAACACAGGCACACCTCTATCTCATACACACACGGACACTACGATTATGCTTCTCCTTCTGACCTGTGAAACCTCCCGTGCTCACAGGCAGTTTGTAAACTCTAAAGTGCCTTCAAGGAAGAGCTGTTTTTCTTGTGGACAAACTTAGTCAATTGAGTCCCAACAGAGTGTCCATGACATACACACTGAATGTGCCTGCGGTGACCACCCGCTGTGCTCCCAGCCACCTGCCCATCACAGCTGGAGTTTGCCTGTCATAAGCCTCATGCCTTGTCATTTTCTACAAACCACAAGGAGCTTGGCCATGTGAGGAAACACAGGTCACACCTGTGGCCCCATCCCATTAACAGATGACTCTGCAAGAGAGAAGCCTGGGTCATGTGTTCGTAGGGAGAGGCTGGAGGAAGAAGGATTGGTATTGGCCGAGTGTAAGTGGTGTGGACAGGAGCTTGGAAGGATGCAATAAACCCACGCCCAGCCCTGCCGCAAATCTCAGACATCATGTACTCATGTGGTGCAGCTTTCTTCACCCTCTGTGGATAAGGTTTATTAAACTAAACTTTGATAAAACAGCCCCGTTTCCCCTGACTTCTGTTACCAGGAAACCCCAACTGCAGTGAGGATTCCATGCACAGGTCTGATCGTACACTCAGCTGTCTACTCACGGCTACAACCTCGTCCTACCCACAGAGCTTTGGGAGCAAGACAGAGAAACCATTCTGGGCACACAGTAGAGAAGAAAAAAGAGTGAAATGCTTACAGAGTGAACCTAGATAAAATTATTGAGGTGGAGGGTCTGGGAGCTCCTGACCGAATTCCCACCTATACAAGAATCCCACCTGTAATAGCCACAGGGGGAACCTCCAGAGTCTGCTTGGATGCTTCC
The DNA here is from genome assembly GCA_963574575.1 of Galagoides demidoff. Taxonomy (NCBI): domain Eukaryota; kingdom Metazoa; phylum Chordata; class Mammalia; order Primates; family Galagidae; genus Galagoides; species Galagoides demidoff. The sequence goes on from CAUYQV010041291.1 coordinate 48,747, forward strand.
AAAGACAGGGCGCTTGCTTCCTCACAAAGAAGCCCAATTATTTTTAAGTACCGTTAGCTGTGAGCCCCCAACCTGCCTTCTCATACTTCCTCCTGTTTGTCTTAGTCCTTTCCCGTCTGCTTTTTACCCTAAGGATTCGCCGCCTTCCTGTTTACAGACTGCTATGAACTGAAGGCTTTTGTCCTCCCAAAGTTCATTTACTGAAGCACTAACCCCAGTGTGCTAGAATTTGGAGGTGAGACCTTGAGAAGGCAATTAGGGTTAGGTGAGGTCATGGGATGGGCCCATCACTGGAAATGGGCAGATGGTATATGTAGGTGCCGCTCCCCGGCCATGTGTGCACGGTGGGAAGGTCAGGGAAGACAGCAGGAAGTGAGCCGTCTCCAGGCCAGGCAGGCAGAGAGACCTTCCAGGAACTGAGCCCTCCCCGCACATGACCTGAGACTTCCCAGCCTGCAGAACTCTGAGGTATAATGCATATTGTTTCGGTGACATAGTCAATGGTATTTTGCCACAGCCCCCCCGCTGAGGGACACATAGACTAAACGCATTGAATTCCCACAACCTTTCTCTACATCCGAATCTCAGGCCTGCCTGCTCTTGGCTGCCGTCCTTTGGATGTGTTCCACCTTGTCAGTGACACACACATATTTCTCCACCCAGAAATGACACCTGCTTCTGTAGGCTCCTTGTTTCCAACTCCATCCTTCCCAGCAGGCAAGAACCCTGAAAGGCAGGAATCGTGTCTTATCTACACGGTATCTCCAGCACTAGCCTCAGCTCCCCATATAAAGAAGGGTTAGAAGGGTTTCAACGAATGTTTGATGATCCAGAAGGGCAAAAACACAGAGGGAAGACAGCCTGCCCACCTGGGACGCTCCAGGTCCGCATCAGCCTGGTCCCCTGCACAGACTGGCTTGAACCGTGACTCTCCTTCCTCCTCTGCATCATGCCCACTGCTCTTCCAGAATTCAATCTTCAGATCCTCCCATTCCTCCTGAGGCGTCTCTAGCCATGGGTTCTCACACACCTGTCCTCTGAACTTTGGGAGCTCGCCTCCGGAAAACCGAGAGCAGAGTCCTCAGCTATTTTCCGTGGAAGATGAGATCAAGGAGATGTCGGTGAATCTTCCTTCAAAAGGACCTGGACACCAAACCACCTTGGGAAACACCACGGATAAGGAGAGACACTCGGAACAAAACTAACTGATCCCCCAAATCCCTAAATGTATTTGACAAAAAAATTCCTTTGTTGTGGTGACCATGACATGTGAAGCAGTCTGGTTAACCCTTGCTGAGCTGGGCAGCTCCTTCTTTCTTCTTTGCATGCACACACACACACAAAACACACACAAGCATGAACACACACAAACATACAAATGCACACACAAACACACATGCACACACACCCACACACGTACTCCACATCAGGCTCTATGATTTCATTTTATCTGTAACTCTAAAACATAAACGATTTTATTTTTCCGCAATTCTAAAAACAGGCAGGGAAGAGAGAGACATTATTTGGGGCAATAGGCCTTCCTTATACCTGGATGTGACGTCAGATGAACCAGGAATGATGAACTTGAAGCTGTCCTGTACTTAGCTCACCCAGTGGTGGAGTCTGGAGCAGCTGACGTTGGGTTCCCTGACCCCTCACCACCCTGCCCGCCATCGACCTGCCTTTCCCAGCACAGGGAAGCTTCATAATGAGGGTTTAGGATCAGAGCATCCCTCACAAGCCACTAGGAACATACGTGCTTCTGGGGCCCAATAATGCAACCTACTTTGTTACGCAGACATTTCATGCTCCCGCTCCCTGTCCTCAGACTCAACTTGGGCTAACACCCCCACTTATGTAACTTTTCTGTAGCCAGTTATAAACCTGCCATGGCCCCGTCTGGACAGTGAGCCATTTGAGGAGAGAGGATTGTTCTGTTCGCATCCACTCCTATCTCTCAGCACTCAGCTGACCACTGTACTTGGCCCACAGCGGAATCCCTGTTGGTTAAACAACTTACTGTTGACAATTGAATACCTTTTTGTCTTGCTCAATCATTCCTTCTACAAACCTTTCCGCAGAGCCACACGTGAGCACGAACAATGATTAATACCAGGCCCTCCCCTGTGAAGCTCACGGTCTAGTGCTGGCTTCATGTGTCCCCACACACAGTTATAGAACACTGGGGTGGGCCGCAGACGCAGGTGTCAGGGACGTGAGAGAGAGCATGTGTGCAGCCACGTAGCCATGCACTGGGAGTCAGCGAGGCTGGAGCACCCCAACGACTCTGCCTTCCCTCCTGCCCTGGCCCCCTTGAGTTTCCCCTTTGCAATCCAGACTACACAAGGTGCTCAACACACGTGGGCCTTGACAGAGCTGGGCAAGAGGAAACATGATGGGAACACATGGGCTTCTTAGTTTCAAGACCCTGGCAAGAGCCTGTGCCCAGGCTTCCCTCACCCAGGTCTGTCCTGGCCCCCGCCTCAGGGTTGGGCTGGGCTTGGGTGGCCAGCAGCCTACCTGAAGGGCCACCCAGCCCAGCCAGGGACGTGTAGACAGCTGCTGAGTTTGTTGCACTGCTGGCCTCGCTCAGAATGCTGCAAAACAAATCATTGCAAACCCACAGAGCTATTGCTTGAATTTCAAGTCATAGTTTAAGGAAAGTGGTTGAATAAGAAATGCTTATTAGCTTTGTTCTCCTCTGAAGAAGCTAATGCTTACTTGTTTTAAAAAAAAAACCCACAAACACAGCAATACTCACAACAGGATATGACATTATAACTCCATGCTGAGGGATAATTCAATTATCCTCAAAGGTGACTTATTTGAAAAGAGCATCCTGCTATCTTCCTCCTTCGAGCACTGGTGACTCCCAGCCAAATGCTTACTGTTTGCACCACACAGGTGAACAGGAGACAAAACCCACAAGAGCTCAGTGAAGGCATTTGGCCATCCACTCCTATTGAGTGTATTTTTAGACTTAGGTCATTTTTTGACTTATGCTATCTTAAAAAAAAAAAAAAAAAACTCATGATCTCTTTTCATTCTCTTTAATTTTCTCATCTCCAACTCTGTGTTTTATCCTGCAAAATGTCAAACAAATTAAGTGTATGAACTTCTGGTGTGCACCAGAGAGAGACAGCCAATATACACCCACTTTTGTTCTGAAACCTGGTATTCTATTAAGTTCAAACTAAAATAATGGAGTGTCCAAACCCACAGTTCCAGGAAATTAAGCCTCTGGAGAGGGAGAGGGAGGGAGGGAAGGAGCCTCAGAGCAGATCGGTGGCCGATCAGCCTGGCAGCGGCTGAAGTACGTGAGGGGGTGCTCATGGTATTTCTTTTCTGCCTTCTGGAAGGAAAAGCACATTTAGCCTGTAGGTTGAAATCTCAGGTTAGAGAAACAAGATTTAATATCATTCACTGCACATTAGGTTTGATAGATAACAAAATATTTCAGCTCTTTCCCTTGTGTTTGGAAAGCAAATTATTCGTGTGGATTTTATACTTCCCTCTCAAGAGTTAGTGTTTCAGGAGAAAAGCATCTCAAAGATGAGGAATGCTCTCCCTGGGGATGAATGGCCACAGAAAGCCATTTGAACATGATTAAGTACAAATCTCATGCAGCCAGTGCCAATGCTGATGGGCGTATTTTGTGGTAGAAATGGCAGATAATGCCATTGGCAGGGAAGAACGGTACTCCTGGTTTAGACTTTGGGGATGTCAGGAGAGGCCTGAGGAGTCAAGGTGGATGAGAGGAGAGATTTTTTATTCCATCATCATATTCCAATCAGGCTTTGGTCTGTTGGTCTTTTTACTGAACCCTGCCTCTGTGGGGTAAAGTAAAGTACATGCAGACCGTGTTTGAACAGCTCCCAGGTGCAGAACAACTTGTTAAAAAACTCAAGGGCCAAGCAGTCTGGAACATACCTCATGATAATACAAATGTGAAGTGTGCCTTGACTTGGAACACCCAAGATAAACTAAACCGCGAAGCTATTGGTATTTGTAAGGGACTTCCATGCTGTAAGCGCTCACAGTGGAGGATTTCTGGGGGGGTTGAACCAAGCTTGCCTCAAGTCTGAGGTTGCTTCTGCTCTAAAGTGTGTGATGAAATGACGCTCAGACCCCTTGAACTTGGCCTGGGTCAATTTTCCCATTTGCTGTTATGTTACTTGGTCTGTGTCTACGTGGATCCCTCTGTGTATGCTTCACAGAGTGTGTGTGTCTGCTCACTTAGTAAACGCACCCAGGCCAGGCTGTGACTGAGGGCTTGATGCTCATATATATATTTCATTTAAATGTAAACCATATTAGAGAGGTTAGGCAATTAATTTCATGAACTCATCCTAGAAAAAGTGCTACAGAGCTCACTGCTGGGTATCACTACAGTCACATATGGGGACTCCCCTTGGGAAGCCACACGCTGACACCAGCACCTACCAAGACCACCTTTGAAAGCGATTATGGAGCTCTTCTTCTGGAGTGGCCATCAGAGCTGTCCTACGAGTTGTGACAATTAAGTTCACAAACTCACCAAAGTGCTTTGTAGATAATGCATGTTTTAGGAAAAGGCAGGACAAATATTCACTGATATAAACTTTGGGTGATTTTAATTTTTTTCTTTGTGCTTTCTCTTATTTTTCAAATGTTCTGGGATGAGTAATACTTAGTACCTTTGTGATGATACAAAAATTATTGTTATTTCTAAAAAGAAAGAATGCCTAATAAAAAAATACTAATTTCTTTGGAATCAAATTACCCAAATTCGAATCCTGGCTCTCCCTTTTGCTGGTTGGGTGACTTGTGGCAAGTTAACCTCTGGAAGCCTCAGTTTGCTCATCTATAAAATGGAAATAATGAGGTTGTCTGTCTGAAGGGTACGGTGAGAATGGAATGAGATTGTGTATATGAGACCGGGCACTTGGAGCCTGGCTCGGCCTACAGCTAGCACCTTGGCACACAATCCCCACTCCGGGGGATATTGTCACCATCTTGAAATTTTTAATAATTTTTGAACAAGGAATCATCTATTTTTGTTTTGCACTGGGCCCTACAAATTATATAAAACCCAGTAGAGGATGGTTAATATTATTAATGGGTCCCCATCAGTTCTTCATTATCTCAAAATGTATACATCCTTACTAACTGCCTTTTAGCTTTACAAACTACCCAGCAATACCATGAAGGCTCTGAATTCTTTAGTAATGATATGGGAGTCAGGGGCTGAGCCCCCCGGAGTTACTCCCTGCCTGGAAGTCCAGGCAGGTAAAGGCAGGGAGCCCCATTCCCTGGAGTCCAGGGGCGCCAGCAGTTGTTGGCCCCCCAGAGGCTGCTGTGACAAGGGCACATTTATCCTCTACCTTTTGAGTGTGCTTTAAGAGAAAATTAATTTTAAATTTCACTTACGTATTGAAGTGCAGACTGGTAGTGAGCTGCAAGTTGCCACAAACCCAACAGCAGCAGAAAAGCCTAAAACCAGCAGCTACTGAACTCTGGGGAGTCCCAGGGTAATAGCTAGGGAACCCCAGGACCTGGCCCCCAGGATCAGAGCACCTGGCACTCTGCCCCCACCCTGGCTATCCAGGCCATGTTAGGGACAAAAGTATTTGGCAGAAGAGTGAGGATGGGGCAGGGTGGACCAGGTTGGCACTACGAGCTGCCAGGAAGATGGACACTCTCCGCTGGAAACAGCAACTGGGGGTCAGAGAATGAGGCTGACTGTGGTTCAAGTCCTTGGAAGGCTTGGGCTTTTAAATCCCCCTTCCTAATAAGATATCCTAGTTTACATAAATAATGCCTGTTCATATGGAAGGGGGTCTGGTGTTCCAGACTGAGCTGCATGAGCCCTGCATGTTTATTTCTGGAACTATCCGTGGCTGAGAACGGGAGGAGCACGTGTGTCCTCCAAGATACCTCCTGCTTTCTCAAGAGTTCGGGACTCGGACTCGAGGGAAAGAGACTGCTGGACCATAGTGTGAGTCTCGCTTGGTCGAGTGAAGGAGCTTTGGAGCAGAAGACCATGGAGGTGACATGTTTTGAAAGGACCGCCGTGTCTGCTGGGTTGAGAATAGGTTTTCAAGGGACAGCTACGCACACAGAGAGGCCGATCAGAAGGCTGCTGCGGAGCTGTGGCTCGGAGGAGGCAGCGCTGGGGGTAGGAGGCGTGGCTGGATTCTGAATGAGTTTAAAGGACTTCCCGAGAGATTAGACATGCAGCGTCACAGAAGGAGTACAGACACAGTGACTCCGAGGCTGAGGCCTGAGCTAATGAGAGGAAGGTGCTGTCATCCTCTCAGTGTTGAGGGGACACCACCAAGGATGAGGACATGTGGGCATGGAAGTGGTTAAGGGGACAGCCAGCAATTTATCCATCTATCTCTCGGCCCTATGTAGCAAGCGGGTTCTCAAGAAAGGTTTCTGAATTTGTAAATACTTACAATTTGGGGTTAACTAAATGACATTACATCTAGACTGGTATCAGAGTTCAGTTTTGGTCAGGTTAAGTTTGAGATTATTTATTAGATACACAGAGTAGTGAAACTGGAATCTGAAATGTGAGTCTGAGCTCAAAGGCTGGTGATATAAACGTGGGCACCGGGGATTTAAAATGGAAGTGAGAATGGAGAGGAGAACCAGGTAGGAGAGCCCTGGGCACCCAAAGGATGATGTTTTTCTGCCCAGCAAACACAGGGAAGAGAGCAGTGGCTGCAAAGCCAAGATGACATCTCAAGGAAGATGGGTGACCACGCGTGTGGCCTGCCACAGTTGGGTCAGCAAGAGAGGCTCCTCTGTTGGTGGTGACTGCTGTCAGGCAGGAGGCCAGGGAGGAGTGAACCCCAGGGTAGGGGGTGCTTAAGAGAGACAGGTGCCAAGGAAGCTGGCAAAGCAAGTGTGGACAAGTCCACTAGGGAGCTTTGCTGTAAGAGCAAGCAGCAGAGTGGAGGCAAAAGCTCATGGGGGGATCGGAGACAAGAAAAAATGTTTCTGTAGGATGGAGTGTGACAGAGGATGGGAAAGGGTTTTTAAAAACGCTAAGAGATGAGACAAATGCTGAGCCATGGTGCCCACCCAAAGGCAAAAGGGAGTGCTATGGGGGGGAAGGGGGAGGTGTCAGGGGCCGTCTGACATGTGCCGACGCTTCCTCAGGACAGCGTCACTTTCTCAGTGACAGCACAAGCTGTGTCTTCAGCTACAAATGAGGATGGGAAGAAGGTGCCGGAGGGCCGAGGAGGGAGGACAAGGAGAGGGAGAGAGTGAATCGTTTGCTCATCCTTCTCTCTTTAGTCCATACCTGGTTCTTAATGAAGGCTTTGAATGCAGAAACACTGAGAGCAATCAGGGTTAATGGAGTGACATTAGGCCTGGACTCAGATGCACTCCCCGCAGTGCTCACCTTGCTGTGTTTGGTGTGTTTCATGAGCTGATTAGTGGATAGTGGGGTACACTGACTCTGTCCTTCACCCTAGGCATTCCCCCACTGACCAGCGGGAATGTGATTTTTGGAAAAGTCATGTACCTGGTTTAATCTCCATATTTTCTTCTGTAAACTAAGACTGGTAATAGTGTCTATCCCATGGAGTCACTGTGAGGATTTATTTGAAGAATTCATGTAAAGTGCTTAGCACATGATAAGCCAGGAATAAATGGTAGCCATCATCATTACTGTTAGTATTATTATATTAAGAAATGAGTGCCGTGCATACATGGGTGGGATGGTGACATTTTCCTGGGTGAGCCTGGCAAGTGAGGTTACAGTCATCACTGTGTTCCCAAGGTTCACCCTCAGCCCAGCAGGAGAAGCCACTAGATTGGGTCAAGACCTATAGCAGAGATTGGGTTTAGGGGGCCAAACTCACATGAACTAAACTCAGTGAAGACTGATGTATAAACCAGAAAGTCAATTTAGGAAATCAGGAAAATTTCCACTGTCAGGAAGAAAATCAACTGGACCCAAGTTATGATCAAAAGGTTGTTCAAGGAGCCTGAAATCTGAACCTCAGGATCCCTGCTGGGTGAAGTGAATGAGTGTTAAACCATAATAATCAGTCATCTATGGCTACTTTAGGCTGTGCCTCCTGGGTAGACCTTCAGACTGGTGGTGAGGGTGCCATGTTCTATAACTAATGCCTGTGACATTTGACTTCATAAGTGCAGACTCCAGGCAGCCGACTTGCTTAGGTTCATCCACAGATTCTTTCCTTGCATATTCTTAGTTTTGCCTTTTTTACCATCTGGGCAGCCTTGATCTGCCTTCTGGGTCTGGCTTGTGCTGTTCCATGCTGGAGACGTCCTCTTTCCTGATGCCTGCTGTAGATGTTACTTCACATGTTAGTTAATGAATTAACCAGTTTAGCTGTCAAAGGACAGCCTCATATCTCCGTCCTGTATTGATTGATCAAAACGATTCTTAGGACATTCATGCTCTATACATCTTTACTTTGATTTGTGTGCTTACATTTCTTTGTCTAATAATTAACCTTCCCATTCCCCAAAAAACTGAACTATATTTTTATGGGGAATTTGATATTGATTTCAAAATCCACACACTTAATTTAAGAAAAACGAAATCCGTATGTTTCTGACTTATTTATTCTAAACCCATCAAAACATTTTAACAGCTGCCTCATGCCAAAGATTCATTCTGATGTTTTTTTAATAGGTTTCACAAAAGCTTTTCCTTAAAAGACAGGTGGTTATACTTTGCAAATAGGAAATAAACCAAAACAGCACACTTCTGTTGCTTGGACACATTTCATGCTGCAGACTCACCTCTCTCCATCACTGTTTATCTAGAAGTCCATCCATCTGTCTTCCAGTTTGCTCATCTGTCTACAAAAGCACTCTGTTCTTGGGCAACTGCCTCCAGGTCTGAAGAGGCAGCCATGAGTCATATAGGAAGAGGACCCAAGAGTACAAAGCTTACTGTTATTCAGGAAAAAGAGCCCTGGGTGTGACTGTGCCTACCTGTCCAGGGTAGAGCTGGCCCTGGCCCTCGTCCACCCCTTCACCAGCCCTCCACCTGTATGTGTTGCCAGGGAGGTGGGTGGGAGGTGTACAGGGTCTGCAACAGCCTCGGATTTCTTGTCTGGATTCCCACCCACATAGAACATGCAGTGCAGATTTGGGGTTAAGTCTGGCCCGAGTGTGTGAGGATGGTCCAAGGCAGAGAAGAGATGAGACACAACACTCATCCGAGGACAACCGTGGCTGTGGCGTCACCCAAGCGCATTTATGTCTGCCATCCAGGACACAGACGTGCCCAGGTCTAGCTCTCCTGTCCTCATCCACTCAAGGCAGTCCCTTCTGTTGTTACTAAACTGTCCTGTCAACATGTAGCCGACGACACTCGATGGAGCCCTCAGTGTCAAGAGGGGAAAATGAAAAAAGGGAAAGGAAGGTGGTGAACAGGCAGGAGAAAGAATTGAAGATAGAGAAAAGCAAAGAAATCCGGGAGACAGAGATAATCATGCATCCCCAAGACTTGGGACTGGCATCTGAGTTTGTGTGGTGGACGGGGAATTTCCCAGAAGGTACAATGAGGTTTGCTGGGAGTGGCTGGGCCAGACTGCAGGCCAGACGCAGAGCCTGTCAGGTGTGGAGGATGTGGGGACAGAAGGTCACGACGGATGACGACATCATCAGATCACCCTTAGATGTCGGTGAAACGCTCCCCTTGAAAAGTCACTTGAAAATTTTTAACTTCATCAAATTTAAACATCCGTTAATAAAGGAACCAAAACATTAAGGCATACACTGTACTGTGTAGAACTTCTCTCCGAAATGATTTATAATTGGTTTTAAGTGCCTTCCTAAGAGCTGTTTTTGGAAACAAACACAAATGCTTGAATTGTTTTGAATATTTTTAATGCACTATGTGGAATATTTCAGAATTATTCTAACAGAGCTCTGGAAGAGAATGTTCCCTCCCGACAGACTGGATTTGGGGGATCCCACGAGGCAGCTCTGAGGATGAGTTTGGGTGCTTGCCAGCTAGGTAGCTGGGCTGGAGCCAGAGGTAAATCCTGGGCTTCAAACGAACAGCTGCCTGGAAGGTCTGCTGCGCTCCGAGGCCTCTGGGTAACGGAGGCTGTTGCTGACACGCCGCTTTCAGAGCTGCATCCATCCAGCCAGAGGGCAGTACCACAGGGGAACTCCAGGGACTGGCCGCCATCCTGACTATTGTAACGCAGGGAGCAACAGAAAAGGGTAGCTCACCATCCTCTGGCTACGGCTCGGGTCTCCTTCCAGGACACGAGACACAAGATGGCCACTTGGGAGAACGGTGGTCTCGCTCCCTCCCCAGCCCTCCCTGAGGTGGCTCTGAAGCCATAACGCCACTGTGTCAGCTCAGCTCTGCCTGTGCTTCTCGGCCCCCACTGCCCACACGCCTGGACCCTCAGGGGCACTCAGCCCCTCCTCTACACTTCCAAGTCCTGAAGCCCATGATTACTACTCAGTGTCCACAGCCATCTGGCCGAGCAAAGAGCCGATGGGGGAGGCCGAGTAAGCTGTCCCGGCTCACCCCCGGGTGGCCCGATTCAGAAGTGGGAATGATGCATTGGGTTTGAAGTCCATGAAGATGAAGATGCCGTGTTGCCTGCAGGAGGAGAGAGGCTAGAGCCTGCCCACTTCCCTCAACTCGCTCCTAGCCACCGAGCGCCTGCATGCCGGGTGCAGGTTGTTCCAGCTCCTGGCAGGGTTTGAAGTGAGCAGGTGAGCCAGACCTGAATTACACACATAGGCAAAAGCCCCAGGCAAATGTTCCTATCAGAATCCAGCTTAGTCAGATCTGAGAATTATTGAAGCTGACAACTTAGGAAAATGGTTTTAAAACACAAACTACTTAGCTAGTTTTTCCACTCAGATCCATAAAAAAATACCTCTGCATTATTTTCTGTGAATTAATACCCAGAACACACAGAAAGCAGTGCCTGGCGATTGGTGAGTGTTCGGTAGCTGTAAACCCTGACCATGTCAAGTTAGAAGAGCGGTCGCCTGAATGAAGGACGTGCCTTGTGGGCCACAGTAGTGCACTAGCAACCTCTTATCAATGGCACCTTCTGCGTCCCCAGAGTGCGAGCTTCATTGTTGAGTCCCAGGCTGGTTCACAGAGTCTAACAATTCACAGCCTAGAGCGTGTTCAGGGATCCACAGACACCTGCCCCTCCCAGGGCTGCTGCGAATTTCTTATCCAGCATGAAAAGGTGCGCCATCCCGTTCTCTGCTGAACTGTGAGTGAGACACCAAACACAGACCTTCAGAACCGGGTTGTAAAACTGTCACTCCATAAACAGCTTCCCAGAAGTCTGTGTGCTCTGGGATCTCTCGTTTCCAACTCCTGCGCCCTCCCCACCCACCCACCGCCATCCTGGTGGCCCCTGGTATTGGAGCTCTGCTTAGAATGTCAGACAGGCCTTGAGCTGTATGCACAGACACAGCGATTGCCCCGATCCGTACGTTTCCAGGGCTCTGAGGCTAGTCCTAGGAATTTTCTGACTAACATTTAAGTTCAATGTCTTCTTCCCTTGGTACAAACACGTGGGCCACTACTGCCTCAGGACTTCCCAAGTTCCATTTGTATTTTCCCCCATATCCCAGAGAGATGTTCCTCCCTCCTGCCTCCCCCTCCTCGTCTGGAGCTCAGCTATAGTCCGGCTCCATCTCTGAACAGCAGCTTCCATAGATAATAAGAGAATTCATATTTTATCTTAGCCGTCCAAATGCTTTTCTTAATAAAATATACAATTTATTTGTTGAAGGGTCACTATTTTTTACAGAGTATAAACACACTCAATTTGATTTTGATATTTTCCTTAGAAAGGCCTTCTGGAAAAAATCTTTTTATATAATTTTAATCTGGACAGTACACATCCCTGTAATCATGGATCTCATACAACTTGTCCTGAAATTTGAGGTAATTATCTCCCAACCTACAGCCACGTGTATTAGAAAACTGCACTGTCCAGTGTGATGTTTGAAAGTGCTCCCTCTCCACCCCTCACGTGACCTCGCTGTCCTCACTGCCAACTTGGTCAGGAGATCTGGGCCTCAGTCCTCATTCTCCCCGCTGGATGTATGGTCTCAGGGAAGGGATGGTCCCACCTCCAATATGAAGGCCGGGGCATAATGAAAGCAAAGCCACAGTTGGCTCTTTGGAGACGGTGACACACATACCCACAGTACCAGGGACATCCAGTTCTCAGAGCTAGTGACCCCGTGGGGGATTCCCTTGCCCCTGGCTTCATCTCTTTCTGGTCATCAGTCTCGTTAGCTGCCCGGTTACTGTCACATGTGTACATGCAGCCTTCCATCATTGTTGTCATCTGGTCTCCACCATCTGCTCTTGGTTCTTGAGCTGACACTGCTCTTTGCAGGGTGAGTGAGGTCTAGTCTGCCGCACTATCTAGTATTCTCTCTGTTATTACCATCCAGCCCATTCCCAGTGTGGGTTTTAGAAGCAGGCAGGGTACCAATTACAAACACATAAACCGATGTTTATAGAAAGAGGAGACAGAACATGAATTTAACTCTTCTTCAAAAAAAAACCTATAAAGACATTTCTTGGTATTAATCTCAAAAGATAAGATAAAGTATTTGTATCTTACTCTAGCTTTAAAAAACAAAAATGAAAGAGTTTACTTTTACTCAAGTGCTCCCTGATACAAGCGTGGCTGCATGGGGCTTCCAGGGGACCGGTGACCCCCTCGGCACTCCTCTCTGGACAGATCACCATCTTGTCATCCCAGCCTCTGACATTGTTAAAGGATAATTTTCAAATACAGTAAATTCATGACCCTTGTACAAATGCAAAATTAACATATGTCAAAGAATTCATCAAATCTATTAATTAAATAATAAGGCAAATATATAAATGTCACTGGAGTTTCAAAGAAGAAGTCAAAGAAGGACATTTCTGTGGAGTAGAGGGATGTGACGACGGCATTCCCGTGAGGAGGGAGGTCATTTGAACAGCCACCTGACAGAATTTATTTGCAGGTCTATACACAAGAATTAGTTTGCAGGACCAACTATGGTCACACTGCCATCAGTTCTCTTCAACTTACAGATTGTAATAATAGTCCAACAGCAATGAACAGCTGGAGTCAGAAAACCCCTAAGGTTTCAAACCCACCACCCACCCTTTAACACTCGCTAAGTAACGCACAGCTCAGTATTAAAGACGCCCATTCAGAGTCATGGCTTAGTCCAAAGTTTCCACACACGGCGCAGCTTCCCTTCACCATCCTGCTGCCTCTTGCCACCAACCACTGTCTATGTCTACTCCATCCCATGGCCCCCAGGTCTCAAGGGACATAGGCTTCTTGAGCATGGCCTGGTGGCAGATGAATCTGCCTAAAGTTCAGATTTCCCAGGAATTGCCAACAGACCTCTACAACGTTTTTCTAGACTGAGTTTTATCCACGTTTCTTTAGCTCATTCTCCCTCTACTACCCCGTCACCAGCGGGCAGGGGCCAACATCCGATTGGTCATGCCATTGGAATGCAACCCCAGCCTCACTGTCCACTCCAGGGCCAGGTCCACTCCTTTGGCAAAAGCTCCACCAACCGTATGAAAGGCCAGGCTCCCGGTTCAGTGGAGTGGGAAGCAGCTGCCTGTGCCCACCTGTGAATCCTTTTCCTCTCTGTCCATTTATGGAAACCTAATGATGCGTTCCCAGCTCTCCAGATCCACTTGTTAATTACAGTGGCTCCCTGGGTGTATGCATCAGAGCAGAGGAGCAGAACCAGTAGGCTGTATACAGTAGGAGACTCATTGCAAGGCATTGTTTTATGTAACGTGGAGCTGGCTGAGCAAGTCTTAAATCCACACAGCAGACCAACACAGAGAGCAGGCTGGAATCTCAGGCGTGAGCGGAAGCCGCCATCCACAGGCAGAATTTCTTCTTCTCTCAGGGAAACTGCAACCCAGCATTTAAAGAGTTTCAGCTGACTGAGTCAGGCACACCCAGATTATCTGGATAACCTCCCCTACTGTAAAGCCAACTGATTATAATCCCACGTACAAAGTATCTTCAAGTGACACATGAAGATATCCATGAGAATAACTGGGTCCTAGGGCCTGGGGCCTAGCCAGGTTGACATGTCACTTGAGAAATGAACAGTCGAGTTGATGTTACAAATCAGGTTGTGCTGTGGTGACAAATAGGGATACCACTTGAAGTAGTCATGAACCTGGGTTCCAGACCCAGCCCTATCTCCGGAACCACAGGGCCTCGGGGTACATCCTCATCCTCATCCGTAAGATGGGCACCTCTGGTCTTATGTAGGATGCTGGGTCTACTGAGCTAGTCAAGGTGTGATTTTTATATATGGAAAAGGGGGTGTTGCTGATATTTGCACTGGCAATTAAGTGGTAATATATGATGCGTTATCTTCCAGGTTGCTTTTAACAAAACATTTCCAAGTATCAGTCTTAACAAATGACCTTGATGTAACCTGTCACATCATGAGAGTGGGCTGGCGGATGAGAAGATATCCTGGTTTGACCAGAGTGGGGAGGGTGGCAGCTGTGGCTCAGTGAGTAGGGCTCTAGCCCCATATACCAAGGGTGGCAGGTTTGAACCTGGCCTCGGCCAAACTGCAACAAAAAAATAGCCAGGCATTGTGGCAGGCACCTGTAGTCCCTGATACTCAGGAGGCTGAGGCAAGAGAATCGCCTAAGCCCAAGAGCTGAAGGTTGCTGTGAGCTGTGATGCCACGTAACTCTACCAAGGGTGATAAAATGAGACTTTGTCTCTAAAAAAACAAAACAAACAAAAAAAAGACCGGGAAGGGAGAGAGGACAAGAACAGGGATTTAAACAGCAGAGGCAGCAGGTGTCCTGGGACCTGATCGGGAAAGAGCAGGGCTGTGCGGGACTGGGAAGGAAGCGCCCAACCCAAGTTTGTGGAAACTCGCTGCAATTCCATGATACGCAAATATTAGCCAAATAAAAAAGCCAGTTTTCCGCTTCCCCAATTCTGATGCTCAGAGATGGTGAGGATCCGCCCCATGGGAAGGAGAAGTGCTAGGCCAGACCATCTCTGCAAGTTACAAAATTCCATGCCGTTGAGTTGCAGGGATTTTATTCCCTTTTCTGCAGTGTCTTTAACCATGAAACGTTACATCACATCTAACCCTCCAGCACATGATCCTATCAACCTCCTCGGGCGCCATGAGGAGGGACTCACGGAGCAAGCCCAAACTGGAGAATATTCACTCAGCAACCTCCAAAGTACTGAGGAATTAATGTGCAGGTGAAATAATCTGTACCTTGATATAATTCACTTCTCAACATAAAAGGCATCACGTCCTTCAACGTGAGGCCCTCGTGTGTTGTGTTTTTTTAACTGATACATAATAGTCGTACATTCCTAGGGGGTCCGTGTAGTATTTTGAAACATGCCTACATAAGGAATGATCATATCCGGGTAATTAGGATATCCATCACCTCAATTGTTTATCATGT
Organism: Galagoides demidoff; assembly: GCA_963574575.1. Lineage (NCBI taxonomy): Eukaryota > Metazoa > Chordata > Mammalia > Primates > Galagidae > Galagoides > Galagoides demidoff. The sequence continues at coordinate 64,219 of CAUYQV010041291.1, forward strand.
CTGAGTTGGTAATGTTTGAGTTTATCACGTTTGAGTTCCAATTTCCTCTTCTAGCTATTTGCATTAAGTTTCTGTTAACTATTGATACCCTACTATGCCATTAAACACTAGAACTTACTTCTTCTAATTGTGTGTTCTTATGAGCCCCTCCTCAGCCACCCTTCACCCACCCTCCCCAGCCTCTTTCTACCCCTACCGCCCTGAGATCAGTGTTTTTAGCTCCCATGTATGAATGAGAACGTGCACCATTTGTCTTTCTGCACCTGGCTTATTTCACTTTACTTACTAACCTCCATTTTCCTTCTGCTGCAAATGGCAGAATTTCATTTTTTTTAACAGCTGAATGGTTCTCCATTGTGTATATTATATACCCAGGTTTCTTTACACATTCACACACTGACGGGCACTCAGGCTGGTTCTGTATCTTGACTATTGTGAATAAACCTGCAGGCGCTGGTATCCCCTTGATAGAATGATTTCCTTTCCCATGGATTAATACCCAGTAGTGGGTCGCAGGACTCTATATACACATAGTTCTAGTTTCAGTTTGGGGGAGAACCTCCTTACTTTTTCCATATGGGCTGGGGTAATTTACATTCCTACCATCAATATTTAATAAGAATTACTTATTCTCTGCATCTTCACCAACTTTTGTTGTATTTTTCCTTTTTGATAATAGCCATTCAAAGTGGTGCAAGATGATATCTCATTGTGGTTTTGTGTTTCCCTGATGATTAGGGATGTTGTATATTTTTTGTGTGTCATCTATTGGCCATTTGTATGTCTTCTTTTGAAAAGTGTTTATTTAAACCCTGTGCCCGAGTTTTAATGGGGCTATTTGGCTTTTTGCTATTTAGTGTTTGAGTCTCTTATAAATTCTAAGCATTAGTCTCTCAACAGATGAATTGTTTTCAAATAGTTTCTCCCTTTGTACATATTGTCCCTTCACTCTGTTTCCTTTGCTGTGTCGAAGCTTTTTAGTTTAATATAGTCCCGTTTGTCTGTTTTTATTTTTGTTGCCTGGGCTTTTGAAGTCTCGGCCATAAAATCTCTGCCTAGACCAATGTCCTGAAATGTTTCCCTTATGTTTCTTTCCGGTAGTTTTACAATTTGGGGTCTTACATCTAAGTTTTTGGTCCATTTTGAGTTGATTTTTATTTATGGCGAGAGAAAGGGGTCTAGTTTCATTCCTCTGCATATGGATATCCAACTTTCCCGGCACCATTTATTGAAGATACTGCCTTTTCCCCAGTGTATATTCTTGGCACCTTTGTCAAAAATCAGTTGGCTGTAAATATATCGGTTTATTTTTGGGTTCTCTATTCTGTTCCATTGGTCTCCGTGTATGTTTTTATACCAATACCATGCTGTTTTGGTTACCATAGCTTTTTGGTGTATTTTGAAATCAGGTGGCATGATGCCTCCAGCGTTGTTCTTTCTGCTCAAGTTATTCAGGGTCTCCTGTGATTTCATACTAATTTTAGGATTGTTTTCCTATTGCTATGAAGAATATCATTGGTGTTTTGACACAGAATTCCTAGACTATGCAGATGGCTTTAGGTAAGATCGTCATTTTAACCATTTTAAGTCTTCCAAACCACTAGCAGGGGTGACTTCCACTCATCTGCATCCTCTTCCAATTTCTTTCAACAGCGTTTTCTTCTTTACACATTTGCTAGAACTCAGCAGTGATACCTTCCAGTCCTGGGCTTTTCTTTATTGGGAGACTTTTATTACTGGTTTAATTCCATTATTCAATATTGGTCTATTCCAGATTTCTATTTCTTTCTGGTTCTATTTTTAGAGGTCATATGTGTCCAGGAATTTTTTTCATTTCCTAGCATACAGTTGTTCATAATAGTCTCTAACGATCATTTATAGTTCTGTGATATCAGTTATAACATCTCTCTTCTTGTTTCTGATTTTATTGGTTGTGTCTTCTCTCTTTTATCTTGGTTGGTTCTAACAGTTTTGTTGATGTTGTGTATCTTTTCAGAAAGATTAACTTTTTGTCTCATTGATCTTTATAATTTTTAGTCAGTTCTGCTTGATCCTTCTGATTTCTTTTCTTCTAATTTTGAGTTTTGTTTGCTCTTGCTGTTTTAGTTTTTCGGGTGCATAGTTAGGTTTTCTATTTGAAATCTTTCTACTTGAGGCAGGTGTACAGTTAATGCTATACACTCCCTTCTGGCACAGCCTTCACTGCGTCCCATAGATGTGACACTGTCTCCACTTTCATTTGTTTCTTTCTGTGTTTCCATTTTCATCTGCTTCAAGACTTTTTTACCTCATTCTTAATTTCCTTATTGACTTAATGGTCATTCAAATTTCCATCTATTTGTTCAAAGTCCCTCTTGTTACTGATTTCTAGTTGTATTCATGGTGATCTAAGAAGATACCTGATACGATTTCAATTTCTTTGAACTTGCTGAGATTTGTTTTGTGTCCTAACATATGATCTCTATTGGAGAATATTCTGTGTGCTGATGGGAACAATGTGCATGTTGCAACTGTTGGATGAAATGTTCTGTAAGTGTCTGCTCGGTCCATTTGGTCTAAAGTGCAGTTTAAATCCAATGTGTCTTTATTGATTTTCTATTGCTGTTCCAGTGTTGAGAGCGGGGCGCCAAAGTCCCCAGTCACTAAATGATAAGCCTCAGCACAAAAACCAAAGGCAATAGCTCAAGTTCCTGAGTTATCATATGTTAGAATATCAGCAAGGGCACAGAACTCCTCAGCCATTAACAGGGAGATACTGTGGACATGCTCCTTCCAAGCTGGCTCCCCCATTTATAGACTGATTAATTAGATAAGCTATAAAGAATCTCAAAAGATTCCTGGTTCCACCTCCAGCTTCAGGGCAGAGGACATGGAATTCCACATTCTACAGAACAAGGCAGTTCAGGATCAGGAGGGTCAGGCCCTGTCCCCCTCCAGCCAGCACCTTCACTTTCCTCTTCTTCCCTGTCCTGTGAAATGGCCAAGAGCCGAAGGTGGACACGGTGGCACATGCATGGCAAAGAAAGAATATCCACAGTTATCTGAGAGTTCCCTGTACAGTGATAACTTCCATGTTCCACGTCAAGTGAAATAGACTATTTCTCAGCTATTTCAGCACCACATACAGCTCTCTGCCACCTGACACACTCTTTACATTACTCACAGTATGTATGAATCACCCACTTGGTGGGGACTCCAGCTTTCCGGATGCACCTGCAAAGATTTTCTGTGTGGAAATTAGGTTTAGGGTTATGGTCAGCACTCCATCCAGGAGGTACGTGGGGTCGAGTTGTAAGGAATGAAAACAAAGAAACCAGCTTCTCTTGAAGCTCATAGGCACAGAGAGCATCTGTCTCTGCTTAACTCTTCTACTTACTGATTTGGGGTGGGGCTGATGGACCCAAGGCAATGCCAACTAACCCTAGAGCACACCAGGGTGGCTTCAGTTCAATAAAAGTCAAAACGAAGTGTCCTCTTCTCATTTTTAGAGGGGCCCTTGGCAAGGTGTATGATTGACTGCTCAGAGCAGGTGCCTTTGAAGACACATCTCTAACGGTGTTCCCAACAAGGTGATCCAACCCCATGACCCCACCAGAAGGGGCTGACTCCTCCCAACCTTTGAAACTCTGGCACATCTTAAGCTAACTAGTCACAAACAGAGCATACAAGTCTGGGTAAGTTGTCTAGTTTTACCTGGATTTCATCTTTACCTGACTTGTCTTTGCAATGTATGAAACCAGTGGCACACATATTTAATCCGAATGCGAATGTTTTACAAAAAGAAAGACTAGGAGGAGATTGGATGTTCCTTTCCTGCATCTCTGTCAGCACCAGCTATTGGATGACGCAGACATGCTTTGAAGCCAGCCACGGCCCCCACCACGGCTTGTGATGCTAGATGACTCACCGGCCTTGAAAGGCTCATGTGTTCAGACGATCTCAGCCGGGGTCCTGTCATTTTAAGGAGTTTAAACACAACCTCCAAACTGCTGATAAAACAGAAGCTCACCTCCCCTCCTTCCCCCCCAAATCAGCAAGTTCTGTGTTTTTAAATTGCTTAAAGACACAGTGCACAGCAATAAGACTTTTGTAAATCGTAGAACAATTTGTTTCTTACACAATCCCAGCAATGCACATAAATATCAGCTGAACGTTATTTTAGAAGCAGAGCCTTTATGTTATAAACCTATTAGCTCTTAACTCCAGCTAATTATGCAGTTGTCATGCATAACAAAGTGCCTGTGGAAAGCTGTTTTAATAATACTGTATTTTAATAACGTTATTTCCTTACGCACAGAAACCGATTTTAGATGTCAACCCCACACTGTGAATAAAGCAAAATTCAGTCCAAACCATTAAAAATATGAATGTCTGGCACCAGATGTACTTCCAAAAGAAGAAACTCTCAAAGACTCAATAACAAATAGATGCAACCCTTTTCATGTCTCCTGCACCCAGTGTAAACCAGCTTTACAGTACATCCAAGTGGGCACCTGTGATCTGCCCATCAAAATTAAGAAGTCAAGAGTGTAACATCTGGCCAAAGAACCACTCAGTCTTTCTTCCCAGCACTGGGGGCCACGCTCCTGATCACCTTTGGAGTTACAGTGAGTCGTCGAGCATAACCACCTCTGCATCTCAAGACAAGCCCCTGAAATTTCATTACCTCCTGTTCTTACTCATCTAAGCAAAAACATGCTAATAAATCAGGCCTTACCCTGTCTAAAATGGTAATGAATCAAATCGTACAAAATGAAGAAAATAGAGAGGCCTTGGAAGGCACCAACCCTGCCAACATGCTGATCTTAGACTTTTAGCTTCCAGAGTTGGGACAAAATAAATTTCAGTTGCTTAAGCAAAAAAAGAAGAAGAAGAAGAAGAAATTTAAAGAAAAAAAGGATATAAAACATGTTTTGCCTCATTTCTTAATCTTACTGGATTGACCTTCAGCAACTGTTACTTCTCAAATGTCGATGTCAAGTCTCCTCGTTGAAATTCACCTTGCTGGGCTCTTCACCAGTCTCTGTTCTACCCCTGAGGACATGTCTCAGCTGTGGCCACTCTTGGGCATTTCTGACCCCTGGTCTTTGACTTTCTGCTTTTTTTTTTTTTTTAATTAAATCATAGCTCTGTACATTAATGCAATATAGCATACAATGTGCTGGTTTTCTATACAATTTGAAATATTTTCATCAAACTGGTTAAAACAGCCTTCACTGCATATTCTCAGTTATTGTGTTAAGACATTTATATTCTACACTTAGTAGATTTAACATGTACCCTTGTAAAATGCACCATAGCTGTGGTCCCACCCATTACCCTCGCTCTACCCATCCTCCCCCTCCTCTTTCCCCTTCATCTTGGGCTGTAGTTGGGTTATAGCATTCGTATGGAAGTGTGGGAATTTCTGCTTTTTCATCCTGGTAACAAGTGATGTCACAGATCAGCCTAGATGTCTGCCCTGGCTCTTCTCATTTGAAGCCCCAGGCTGCCCAGGGGAACCACTTAGCAGCTAAAAATTTTAAAGTAGTATATGTTTTCACAAAACCGACCAAAATGCATTCACCTAAATCAACCTGCCAACAGCACAAAGGTAAGAGGAAGAAATCCCAACTGCTTCATATTCCCCTGACAGTCCACGTGGGATAAACACACAGAACACACAGTCTCCGTAGCTTCTGTTGCAAAGTAGAAATTTACTAGGTTACTGCCCAGAGAAAAGCAAGATCACCAAAGCTGTCGACAGATGCTATTTCTAGGCTTTTCATGGTATTTTAGCTTAAGCGAGGATCATAATTTTCTCTGCAGTTTAAGCTACTTAATAAAGCCTTCTCCTTCTAGAGTTAAATCAAGGTGAGATCCCTGGACTGCGCAGACATAAAGACAAAAACGTGTGCACACATATGTGTGTGTGTGCTGCATGTGTAAAGGTCAGTTTACAAAAGCAGGGCAGTTAAATTAGAAGGCATCCCTGCTTGCCAGAAGAGGCACACTGGATATTTACTATAAATAGTAACCCCTCCAACCCTGCCTATTTAACGTAGTCTTGGACTTAAAAGTCACACACAACCACTGGGGAATTCAACCATCACGTAGAGTGAGGTGTATCTGATTGTAAATAAGTCAAATATGACTGTTTTCCACATCACTCACAGGGGAAACTGCAACCATTGGAGACACCTTGTGTAAGATTGGAAGTCAGTTCTGAGAAGGGCCGTCTTCCAGCCTCACTTGGGGTTTGAGGAGCAGGCTAAGGAATAGACATGGGTGTGTCTGCTTGATTAGAAGAGAGATGTGCTCTGCAGGGGCCGTGTACCACCTGCTGACCTGGTGGGGATCTGCAGCCTTGCTACAGAAGTAAAGATAAAAGGTAGTGATCCGTGCCCTCTTTTCTTCCCAACAGTGAGTTGCCAAGGAACTCAGGACCAGCACCTCTGTAAGGCTGGGCCCTTTCTTGATACCAGGCTGTGAGGGAGTGATTTAAATTTTAGGGTACACAATCCAAGGTCCAGGATGTTCCCCAGTTTGGTGCTTCTTAGGGATGCTTCTCGGGTGCACTTCAGCTCAGGGCCCAGATGCCCTATGCTTCACGGCTGTGGGGCAGAGGGTTCACTGGTGGGATGCACTATGCTAGAACACGCATTTCTACCTGCTGAGGTAAGAGTCAACCAGGTCACAACCCTAGTCCTCCAGACATTATTGGCTGAATCATGTCCCCTTCAAAATTCAAATGCTAAAGTCCTAAGCCCCAGTCCTTGAGAATGTGACTGTATTTGGAGATAAGGTCTTCAAAGAGATGATTAAGTTCAAAATGAGGTCACTAACCCACTCTGACTGGCGTCCTTACAAGACAGAAGGCCAGAACACTAACACACACACAGAGCCAACCATGTGGGGACACAAAGAAGATGCCATCCACAAGCCAAGGAGGAAACCAGCCCTGCTTGCACTTGATCTTGGACTTCTGGCCTGTAAACCATGAGGAAATAAATTTCTGTTGCTTACACCCTCCCCAGCCTGAGCTGACTAACACACCAGAGCTGACAGTCTTAAGGAAAGAGTTAGGTAGTAAGGTAAATACCTGTCTTATACTTACATCACCCTTACTGCCTGCCTACCAGCCACTCATATTATCTCCTTTTATCCTCACTACAACCCTGTAAGCAATGTATCACACTATCCCCATTGCACAGATAAGAAAAGTGAGGCACGGGAAAGTCAAACACTTGCCCAATGTCATACAGTTTAAGGAGTGGAGCCAAGATTTAAACCCAGGTAGTCTAGCCCCAGATCATGCCATCTACTATATACAGAGTGAAGATGAAAGTTGCAAAGATAAACTAAGCAGAGAAAAGGTTAGAAAGTGACAGGGGAGGGGCAGGAAAAGGTGGAGAGGAAACTGCATTAGGCAAGGTATCATAGAAACCTTCAGAGGAAGGGATGTGGTATCCACGACCTGGGTGCTGTGGCATGGCCAGCTGTGCTAAGAGGTGGAAGAAGAACCATCCTGGCAGGTGTGGTGGACCCAGGGAAGGACTGGACTTGGTGTGCAAGGTGGAGACTGAAACAGGGGTGGGGGACGGCCTGGAGATGAGGGTGGTCACAGGCACATCTTGCAGGGTCTCCAAGAGTTTAGCACACGTGTGCTGGAAAGCCTAGAAGGTTTTAAGCCAGGGAGAGAAACCCTCTGATTTGTACTTCAAGGCTGATGGCTGCAGCTGCCAGTTACAAACAGAGCACAGGGGACACAAGCAGAGACGCAGAGGCCAGTCAGCGGGTGGACAATGAGGGACTCCATCTAACCAGCCGCTGTGACATGCTGGGAAGTGACTAGACTTGGGACCTATGTAGAATTTAGAGCCCCATCATCTCCCCTGAAGGAGCTTAAACTAAAGTTGGAGAAAAATTATCACAAATGAGGTAATTGAAGGGCTAAATTGTTAGATAGTACCTGTGAGTATAATAGAACTCAAGAGAGAAAGGAACCAGTGTGGGACTGAACAGCAAGGGGGTGAGATTATGTCCACCTGGGAAGGCGGCAGGGACACAGGTAGAGAAGAGCACCGTGCCTGGTGGCCAGCCCACCTGCAGCATGGGGCCGGGCTTCCCCATGGACTGCCCACGGAGCCGTGATGCAGGGGACCCGCAGAGGAAAATGGGGAGAGTGGGAACTGAGGGACAAAGAGACCGGAGTCCAGGGCACAGGCTAAGAAGCCGTTCTATTAATTCAGGGGAGTTGAAACGGAAGCCCTCTAACATGAAGACAAAAGTTTAAATGGTAATAGAGAATTCAAAGTCCTAGTACATTATAACTTCATGAGTGGGATTTTTTTTTTTTACCTCTTTTTTTTAGTTGACCTCTTTTTGAAACCAGGAAATTTAGACGCAAGTAAATCAATAGGACGATTTGCTGGTCTGCCAAAAACCTCACATGAAACAGAGAAAGAGAGCAATGATCACTTTATCCCTCCCACTGAGACAAGAACAGCTGCCGTTAGGTTGTCAGAAGTCCTGAAACGAAGAAACAGGAGCTGCGCTGCTGGCTGGAACCACCTGTGGAGTTTTTGCAGCGTTATCTATATTTTGAGAAAAGCAATTTAGACCCAGAGTTAAAAAGTACTGAGTTATGATCGGTGAAAATCCTCCCCAGACTTCAGTCCTTAGCCTCCTGCTTCAGAGAAAACCTCCATTACCAGTTTTGTGTGTATCTTCCCAGAGACGTTCTAGGTATGTGTTGACACAGCCACACTTGCAGGACCTATACCATGTGCTCGTGTGTATATGGATACACTTGCGGAAACCTGAGCAGAACAGTGGTACCACACACTCTCTCTTATAAATAGCTTTGTACTTAACAACGTGTCTTGGAGATTTTCCCATAATAATTACCTATTGCTGTATTTTAGATAATTTTATTTACAGAGTTGTTTTCCATGAAGCCTCCAAATCCTCTAAGTATTTTAGTATTCTTTATTTTTCATGTTTGCCTTGTTGGGGGCGGGTTGCAGGTTACAACTGTGTGAGTTTGGGAAGCTGACAGTTTCATTTTGTTCTTCTATCATACAAACATACTTACATCTGTTCTTAAGACAGACACCACAAACTATTTTAAATTTCAGTTCTTTGATTTTCTACTCTCATCTACCTTCCTTCCTTCTCCATCGCTGCCTAGTTTTGATCATGTTATGCTATTATTCCTCATTTATCTAGTGTTTACCTTTATTCTTGTAAGTAATATTCCTATAGCTCCCTCCCTTGATTTTTCAGCTGTAAACATATCTGATTCCTCCTGGTCTTCAAAGTAAGAAACTTAGCTCTGTCTTTCACTGCCTTCCGTCTTCTCTTCCTCTCTTTCACCTGGATTTTGTTGCCTATCTTATTATTTTAACTTTGTCATGGTTCTCACTTCCTTACTGCAGTTGTTGTCATGACTGTTTTGTTTTTAGATCTACACGTATATGGATTTATCACCAGCAAAATATTTAGTCACTGTTTCTTCTTTCTCCTCTTAGACAGCTGAGGTGTGTCCTCACATCTTCAAAAAAGCTCATGGAGAATGTTACAAGTGCTTGCACCTTTACAAGATCTCTCTTGGGCATCTTTTTGCTTGAACACCAGTGTAGCTGGGTATAAAATTGTAGTATCTTAAACTTTCTTTTCCTAAAAGGTTTAGACCACATCCCATTGTCTTCTACCATTGACTGTTTCTAGAAAGAAGTCTAAAGATAGTCTGGCTTTTTTATCTTTTCTATGTGTTCTTTATACTTTGATGTCTGTAGAATTACTTCTTTTTCTTTAAAGTCCAATAATCATATGAGGATATACAATGTCTAAAACTAACTCTTATATATCAATGTCCAGGAATCTCCTTCCCCTTCCAGGATATAGAATGCCCTATCATTATTTAATTTTGTTTTTAGAGACAGAGTCTCACTTTGTCACCCTCGGTAGAGTGCTGGGGCGTCATAGCTCACAGCAACCTGAACTCCCAGGCTTAGGCGATTCGCTTGCCTCAGCCTCCTGAGTAGCTGGGACTACAGGTGCCCACCACAATGCCCAGTTTTCTTTTTTTTTTTTTTTTTTTGAAGTTTGGCCAGGGCCGGGTTCGAACCTACCACCCTCAGTATATGGAGCTGGCACCTTGCTCACTGAGCCACAGGAGCCGCCCAAATGCTCTATCATTAAGAACTGAGTTTAATCTGAAATTTTTACTAAATGGTACATGCAAATATTCTCTTCTGGTTATTTGTTCTGTTTCCTTACACCAAGACACAGTGTATATGTTGACCCATCTTTTTCATCTTCCATGTCAGTCCTTTTCAGTTCAATCTTTCTGTTCTCCTCTTATTTTGCCCTGTTTTCTGACACCTGTGTTCCATGTCCCTGATTATATTTTTCATCAGGGCCTTTTCTCTTTTCTTCAAAATCCACCATGGCCTGTACTTCTATACGCACTTACTGTATTGTATTTTACTGTTTACCATTCACTTCACTTTCCTCTTCTGGATCATATTCAGCCTGTAGTTTGTCTTTTCTGTTTTTCCTGTGATATTTTGGACAGATCCCCTGCTGGTTTTTCATGAACTAGGGGATTTCTTTCTGGATCAGCAGTTTGTGAAAGAACAATGTTGAGAAGAGCCCAGGGAGCACTGCAATGCAGCAAGGGATCGCTCAGGCTCTGAGCACAGGGCTGCCTGAAACCAGGCCTCCTCAGAAGCTTTAGTTACATCCCACACCCGATGAAGATCAGCAGCCACTAAGCTGCTCGGTGGACATAGTTTTCCCTCCATGTAGCCACGATGCCTTTTGACAAATGGCAGATCTGAACATTTTCTCCTTTCTTCTGCTTCCTCCAACCCCTCCGTGGCATCACTCCCCATCCAGGGAGGCTCCCATAGCCAGTACCACGTCTTCATCTTGTTCCTCTAAACATTGTCCATGCCTTAGATGGGCCCCCAGGATGGAGAAGGCCATGGTCAGTCGGCTCTGCCCTAGATTTCCAGTGCTGGGTGTCCTTTCTCCCTGACTACCGTCAGCCTCACCCAATTTCTGCCGGATGTAGCAAGAGCCCTCCCTCTGCACAGATCGTCTGAGGTTATCAACATCTCCAAGTTGCATCAAAAATGAAGATTGTTTTTCTATTTCTCAGTCTCCTTGCTGCTTTCTAAAGGAGGCAGAGAAGGCTTTGTCCTATCATCTTAAAATTAAATACTTCTATAGAGAATGGTTTTAAATATATGTATTTATAACCATTAACACACATATATATCTCTGCTTCTACTCCCAGATATTTTGGTTTAGTACATCTACTATGAAACATAGACATCTCAAGGCTCAGAAAGGGACACA
>CAUYQV010041294.1:0-35146 GCA_963574575.1 Galagoides demidoff
CACACAAATACACACACACATACACACACATCACAAATACACACACATGCGCACATACATACACATGCATACACACGCACCACAAACACACACATACACAGGCACCACAAATACACACACACACGCACACATACACACGCACACATGTATACACACATCACACATGCACATGCATGAACACGCATGCCCACACACTCATGCACATGCTGTGCTCACATGTGCACTCACACACAGGCCTGTGTGCACACACAGACACACACAAGCACACAAACACACCCATGTGTGCAGTCATACCTGAACACACACCTGCTCCACATTAATCCTGGGCCCACTTGCTCCCCTTAATCATGGCAGCTCCTGGCACCTCTCATCCCATTCTGTTCCTGAAAACTATCTCTGACAGAGGGCGGGACACAGGCCAGAAGCTGAGCACACACAACCAAGTGTGAAAGGGAGGCAGCCTCCTAAGCCCGAAAACTGTGGTCTCATCGCTCCTCTCCACGATTATTGAATGTGGCTTTTCTGGCCTAGTCCAGCCCAGTGGCTCCCACAGAGAGAGGGAAAGAGGATTTTCAGCTTTTCCTCTCTGGACAGGACACATTTTTCTTACCTTTGCACTGCACTACCCTGTTCTGGACAGGGCCAGATGTGCTTCCTTCCTGTGGGTCTTCCCCACCCCCGTGGGCAGGACATCTGAGGCTACACAGTCCCAGGCAAAATGCACATTGCCTTGTCTTCAGGAGATGCCCTCAGCCAAGCTGGCCTGGTGCCCAAGGACCATTCAGCCACAACCCTGCCATCCCACCAGCTTATCCCTGGGAAACCCTTGCAGGAAAATCACACAGACAAGGGGCACTTAGCACCCAGGCCCTAGACTGCAGAGCTCCTCATCGAAGCCGTGAACAGCTGTGAACCATTAATGTGTCCCCACCAAAGCATAAACAAGAAAGCAGGAGACTGGCCCAAAGTCACTGAGTTGGGTAAGGGTAACCCAGACCAAGAATCAAGGTTTCCTATCTCTGGGGCCTCCCAGAGCTGGAGCAGAACCCAGCTGCTGGGAGGAAATTGTTCTCCTCCTTCCTACTTTTATGTTACCACTAATGACTGAAGTTATCAACACAAACTTTCAAAACGGCGCAAAGGACATGGTTATTGTTCTTATGGAGGTGGGTGAGAAGGAAAGAGAAACTTTATACATAATAATTTTTGCTATCAAATGAGAAATGCAGGTGACGAGCAGAGGCCAGAGCGTGGCACATTTAATTTAAGCCGTGGCAGCAAGGGGCAGCCTCCATTGCAGCCGTAATAAATTACATACAAGTGCCACCGAACAATAACAAAAAACTGTGGGCCATCTATTTCAGTTCCATTTACAAGAAATCAATATCAATACTTAATGCAATACTGGTGAAAAATGAGCAGAGATACAGAAAGCATAATAAACCGGGAATGGAAGGCACGCAGTGTTTCACTTTGGAAGAAAAAACTAACTGTCTATATTTTCATGTTGAGGGATATTTCACCGAAACCATGTGCTGGAGGTGTGAGGGCTTTCTAGATCTAAGTTTAAAATAAACTCTTTATTAAATTAAGAAAGTTCTTTAAACTGTGCATCACTAGCTGGATAAAACTCAGACATATGGACAGAGACATTTCTTCCTTCCCAAGATCCTTGGGCATCTTTCATCAAATTTTCTTTCTTGTAACAGCCCTAGTTTTACTACTCACATCTTGTACTGTGGTTAGGCCGTAATTACCAGCCGAGCTTTGTGTTGGGAACAGATATGGAGGCATAATCTCTACCTATTCTTGGCATCAAACAGGTTAAACTTGAGCAGCCTGAGCAGGTGTGTGGCCGGGAAGCCAGAACATCCAAAAGCTCAGTCCCAAACGCAGGGCAGACCCTGTCACTGCTCCTTCACCTGGACATGTGACAAGCAGACACCTGCCATGTCATGTTGGACTGGCTGCAGCTGCTCGGTTTGGCCATCAGAGCCCACACTGTTCGCCACAGCCTGGGTTTTCCCCAGCACAGATCCCAGAGTGAGGCTCTTGTGGCCCAAGATGGGCCGGGCCCAACCTGGGGCAGGACAGAGTTTCTCAGCCATAAGTGACAGTCAAAGGTGGTCTCCAGCAAGTGGAAGGTGACTATGATGCCATTTTATTTCTCTGAATGCTGCCCCAGCCATGCAATGCCAACTGCCCCTTCCTGGTGCTCAGTATAGTCTGGAGGGGCCTTTGGGGCAGATACTAAAACTTTCAGGTTATTTCCATTATTAAGTGTGTCTGCTTTAAACAGCAATCTCATGCCTGACTCAGGGCTTTCTCCTCACCCATCGCTGGCTGGGCTGAGGCTCTGGGGACGGCAGGGAGGAATGCCCTTCTCACCTTGGAATGGGGCTCACTCCACCTCCAGACACCTCCTAGAACTCTCTACCATGGGACCGTGCTCAGATGCAAACCCAGGGACCTGACTCTGAGGGCAATACCCCTATACCCTGTTCCACACCTCCACGTGGCCCTTGTCCACAGAAAGGTGGATGGGCTGATGCCAGACCTGGCAACCATCAAAGGTGGAACCTGTGTCTCAGGGCACAGCTCAGGCCCCCTCCAGGGGTGCAGCTTTGGGGGGACAGCCAGCTAAGTCCACAGACTATGGGAAGGAAAGATAGTTCTTTCTCCCTATCTATCTCTGAACCACCAGTGCCAACGGAGGACCTACCAGATACAGAGAGACTACTGTCAGCCTTTGAGCACTCACAGCTCTCTATGTCATTTGCTCTGTGGACAAGCCAGATGTGGCATCAGAAGGCTCCATTGTGGCATAGAAAGTATCTGGATGGCAGAGCCAGGCCATCTGGGTTAGAGCTCCATAGCTGCCACTTCAATAGTATGGACGCTTTGAGAGGAAAGAGAACACTCCAGGCTGAGGTCATCAAGGAGAGCTTCATGGAGGAGGTGGAGTGGCTACTGTTTTTGACCACTCACTATGCATCAGCCACTGTTTTGAGGACATTCATAATGCCTTCAATCCCTTCAACAACCTCATGAGGTGGCATCATCATTATGCCCATTTTACAGATGAAGACGTGGAGGCCCACAGAGGTTAACTCAGTTGCTCAGGTCTCCACAGATAATCAATTCAAGACATTTTGGTCCAGAATCCACTTTGTCCACATGATGCTATGTCCCTAGACCTTGAAGGATGCAGGGCCATGGGGATGGGGCAGGTGAGGAGAGGGCTACTGATCAGCAGGGCAAATCTGAGTCCCAGAGTGCCCAGGAGGTTGCCAGAGATGGGGCTCTGAGGAGACAAAGCTACCAGGACCTCATTCACCAGACACATCACTGAGTATCACCCCATACCCAGTTGCTGGGATGTGTTAACAGAAGCACAACATGGTCAGGCTTAAACATTCAGAAGATTTTCTGATGTCCAGTCTGGGAGTGGGGAGGAGGAGGGAAGGCCTGAAAGTGAGAGGCAGAGCTGGGAGCTGCTCCAGGGGTCCAGGTGAGGGAGGTAGTGCCCAGTGATGAGCATGTCCACCATGACAGAGAGGCTCATGCCCAGGCAGTGAGGTGGGAGTCTGTGAAGATGCCCAGATATCTGGCTGCTCATCTGGGTGCACGACTGCATCACTAGCCAAGATAGGGAGGAGGTGTGGGTTTGAAGAGCACAGAGAAGGCATTGGCTGGTGTCATTTGGGACATGACTCTGAAGAGCCTGTAAGACATGCAGGCCAGACACTGGGATGTCTGGAGAGGGGAAGCAGGTGCAGCGGGGCCTCCTGTGCTGTCCTGGCACCTGCACACCCTGCACCTCCAGCTCCCACGCTGGTAGGACCGGCATATCTGGTCTCCATGTCTCGCGTGTGTCACAGCTTCCCCAAGCGTGAAGAGGAGAGTTCAGTGAACTGGAACGTGGACCCCTCGCTCCCAGCCACTGATCTCTCTTCTTCACACTGGGCCAGTGCTTTGTTCCTTTGTTCCTTTGGTCCTTTTGTTTCATTTGTCGTCTTCTGTGTCACATGCAGCACAAAGTAGCCTTTTTTTCAAGTAACTAAAAACATTTAAATTATCAAATAATGCAATGATCTGAGGAGATCTGGCAAACAACATGCATTCCAATGCCTCCTCATTTTTTTTTCTCTATTTTGGGTTAGGTAATTGGGCATTCATTTATTCCATCACTCACTCATTCAGCAGTGTCCCCAGCTAGTGTCAGGGAAGGTATGAGAGGAAACAGCAGCACAGCTGAGCTGGCTGGGAGAGGAAAGCTCATTAATCAGGTCGTGGGGGAGAGAGCACCCCACACAGAGGGAGCAGAGAACGAAGCTGGGGGCAGCTAGCCAATGGCACATTGGAGAATTATGTGCAATTAAAGGGCCATGGTGCATTTGGTAAAAATGAGATGATCACGTTGCCAACTGCCCTTCCCTGTGACAAACTCCTATTCACACTTTAAGTCCCAATTCAGGCATCACCTCCTCCAGGAAGCCTTCCTGCTAGTCAGAGCCAGATGTTCCCCTCTCCTTACCTGCACTGCCCACACTGTGGCAGGGTGGGGAGATGGGCTGACCTCTGCTGGCTGAACAACGAGCTTCTGCAAGGTACAGACTGTCATACTCTTAAGCATCCTCAGCTGCTAGCAGAGCCCTGAAACTGATCCAAACACCACAGCCAGGACCTCGAAGGCTTGTCAGGAAGATCATAGGAAGCCAGCTTCATAAAGGGTTTAGCACGGCCACAGTAAGTGCACAAAAAATGTCAGCTATATCCTTACTGTCTGTTGAATAAACAAATTCTGTAGTACTTTATTACTGACAGAGATTTCAGAGCCACACTGGATAAGGAAGAGGAGTAGAGGTGGGGATTATTTTCTGCTCCCCTCATTCCTAAACCCACGGGAAGTCTTGGAAGAGTAATTAGGGAGGGGAAAGTAATTTCTAACCATCCTTCCTTTTGTGGTTTTATTGCCAAATGATAGCATTTCAAAATGTTCACACTTTTTGAAATGCTCTAAGCAAATCGCATGGCTCTTTTTGCAGAAAATCACGGGAGGGACGCGTATAGGAGTCCGTGTGAGTAAGTGCCATCTCGGTCTGTTCCTCCACAGTTAAGGGGCCAGGAGCAAGTGGCTGCAGGGGTGAATTAATTCTCTGCTGGAAAACCTGGGCTATAAAAATCGAATAATTAGGAAGCCAGGTGAGCAAGAAATGTAAGTTCTGCTTAGTGTGAGTGAACTGAATTTCCACTGAGTCCTGATTTCCCTGAAACTCATTTTCAGCCAATTCAGCACCTTCTCAGCCACTCCCAGAGCTGTCCTCTGGCTTGTGCTGGAGTCACGTGTGCCAAGGTGTTGAGCAGTGGGGCCTGGTCCCGGCTATGGCCAGCTCACCAATGGCCACTGACATGTCCTCATTCACTGTGGGTCCTGGCTCCTAGTCCTGCTGCTCCACAGAGGTCCCTGCCCTGTCCCTGGCTCCCAGCCACCTGCATGGCCTCCCCACAGCTCCTCCCAGCTCCAGGATCTTTTCAGCTCCCAGAGCCATCTGGCTACTTCCGCACCACTCTGGGCTTGCTCAGACTCCCCTGCACTGCGACATCCTATACCTGCTGTTTCTGCCCTGTGGTTCTGGCCTGTGATGGACCAAGGGCAGTTCTGGGATTTCACCTGCTCCAGCCTTTCCCCAGGGATGGGAGGTGAGGGTATCCTGTGTGCTCAGCCCCTGAATCCAGGAGGGCCTGCTTCCCTTTCCCTTCCCACAAGCACCAAAGTTCCCTTCTTCTCTCATTTCTTCCTTCAATCTCTCCACCCCACCCCACCAAAGGTTTTCTGGCCACAGATCAGAAAAACTGGCTTTGACTGATTTGCATTCTCTCAAATAGTGTCCTGTGCTAAGGCCAAGGCTGCTGGTGGACAAAAGCTGGTTGACTTTTTGCTCTTCTGCTGCCTATACTGGGGGATGGGAGGAGGACAGAGAAAGTAGTCTGGAAACATCACCAAATCGTCACCCTCCAGGTGGCGCGACCAGTCTGGGTTAAGCAGATATCTAATTCTCTGGAGCTGCCAGACACCATCCCAGGTACTCCTGGCTGCCACCGCGTGCTGGCTCCGGTACAAGCGGGAAGGCCAGGGCCCAGCAGTCCCCAGGCTTGCATTTCTGTGCCGCTGCTTCCTCCCTGTGTGAACAGAGCCAGCATCTCCACCCCTGGGAACCCTGGCTCCCTGGGAAGACAGCAATAGTCTAAGAAGCAGTCAGGAGCTGGGGACCTGGAAGGAGCCACTCCTCCCTGTGGTCTGAATGGAGGACAGGAGGGAGAGTGGACAGCACATGCCTGCCCTGAGAAAGTGACTCGCACCTCTTGCCCATAGCTCAGCTCCATTCTGGAACCGCGGGGGGCACCACGCCACCGGCTCCTCTCTGGAAGGCTAGGAATAAAACTCAGTTGCACCAATGAGACCATGCTGGCCCCTCTAGCTTTCCAGAGACAGACTCCCTTCACGGCTGCCCACTGTTCTTGTTCTCTGGGAATTACTCACCCACTACAACTCCTGGCTGATATTCTCTGCCACTTCCAGCAAGAGGAAAGACACCCCATGCCCCAGCTCTTCTTGACTTTCCCTTCTCAGGCGCCTTCCCTGGGGGCTCCTGTTTTTCCAGGGGCCTCCCACCCTCTTGTTGGGTTCTCCTGTTGGCGCCTTTGCAGGGGTCAGCACTCAACCTTTACCCCTCTGTACAAAACCAAAGAAAGGGCTCCCTGGCCTGTCTGCAAGGTGCCAAAGGCCTCTGTTCCCAGGCCACTCAATCCTTCCATTCTGTCTTCAAGAGCTATGCCCACATGTGGATCCCATTTCCAATCCCTCCTGCCTCCTTCTCCCAGAAGGAAGTCCCGGCCAGACGGCAAACTACAGAGGCACCCCTTGCTCCCTGTCCCCTGCTGTCACTGTCACCAACTGGCTGACAGCCTTATGTTATTCCATGTCATTGGACAGTGGCCCATGAAAATGCAGGCAGCGAGGAGGTGCCTGAGAGAGAATTCACCTGTAGTGAACATCTGCGTCTCAGAGTCTCCACTGAAAGGCGAATTGTTTCTTTTTTTTTTTTTTCTTTGTCATGAGCTTTATAGAATAAAAGGAATTTTCTTCCTTACACCCACTGCTCCCCTAGGTGGGCCAGACTGAAGTTAGAGCCTGATCTTTTCTTTTGCCCTGTGGGGTAAAGCAGAGGTGGGGAACCTCAGAGAGGCTCCCAGAACAGCCCTGGTTCCCGTAGCCTGAGGGCATTTCTCTGGCTCGTCTCAGGAGGGGAAGGACTTGGAGCTTCAAGGGTAGATGGGTGAGGTGTCCACCTAGATTGGGACAGGGTGCACTTTGGAGGGTCCTGTGAGTGATAGACACTCAAATCCTACCTGCCCAGAAGAGGGTAGCTGAGAAGACCCTGCAGGAGCCAGGAGCCCCGTGTGGCCTTGCTCAGGCCTCTGCACAGAGGGACCACAGCCACAAAAACCCCCCAGGAGGTTACAGAAACTTGGATGGATTTACCCAGTGGTGACCAGAATAGCCTGAGGCCTCACTTGCCTTTTCCTGGAATCTTGACATAGTCCCCAGGAAGAAAAGGTTGGCCCAGTGGTGGTGGTGGTAGGAGATTCCCACCAAGAGGGTAAGTTGGGCCTAAGTGGGATCTGGTGTAGAAACATAAAAAAAAGAAATGTTCCTTGGATCCCACGTATTGGGGGTAACTCATGTCTGACAGTGTCATCTCATCTCTCAAATGACTCCTGTTTGACAAGTGAGGAAATTAAGGCTCAGGGAAGGTGAGGGACATCTCCAAGTTCAGAGAGCCTTTAGATATTGGAGGTCACAGTGAAATGCAGATTTGTCTAACTACAAAGAACTTGCTCTTTGGGCCTCCCCTTAGGTCAGGAGACATATTTGCACAAAGCTATGGAGTAGCAGGGGTCTAGGTCAGCACCTGGGCAATGCTGGTGGCAGATACAGGGTTTTTCTCTCTGGAGTCATCCTGTCCAGGACAGACTGATCCCAGAGGACCAACAAGCAGACACCTGACACTCTCTAAGTCTCCTCACCTCCCAAGTGAGTGTGGCAAGATAGGATTCATCCTCCTCACAAAGGTTTGGGAATGGCACGAAGAAATGTACATTAAAACATTTCAGAAATTGAAAATGCTTGTGAGAGGCTAAATGTTGCACCCCAGAAAGATATCTAATACCTGGAAACCGTGAACATCACTATGGCATGAGAAAAAGGATCTTTAGGAATATGACACGGTTACATTAAGGATCTTGGGACACAGAGCTCATCCTGGGTCATGGAGTTGTTCACTAAATATGAGCACATGTGCCTTTAACTGAGGGAGGTAAAGGAAGACCTTACATACAGAGGAGAAGGTGATGTGGCCACAGAGGCAGAGAACGGAGCCACGTGGCCACAAGCCAAGGCATGCCAGCAGCCACCAGGAGCTGGAAGAGGCAAGGAACAGCTTCTCTTCCAGACCCTCAGAGCAGGCACAGCCCTGCATGCAGATGATTCCCACCCAGCTGATTCCTACCCAGCAACATTGACCTGGCCTTCAGAACTGTGAGAACTCCAAACACATTTCTGTTGTTTCGAGCCACCAACTTGGTGATAAGATATCATAGCAGCCGTAAGAAATGAACACAGCACTCCACAGGAAAGAGAAGTAACGTCCCTTGAGAAATGGATATTCTGAGGTGGTTATGAAGAAAATTCAAGCCATTCACCTCATACTGCCCAAGGACTGCTTAGGAAAATCAAAGTCACCTGCCCACAGAAGGGAACATCTTCATCATCCAAACTTTCATGACATCTCCCTAAACATCTTCATCAAGACTGGGCCTGTGCTCACCCTCATCCTCAAGTACAGAACAGTGCAGCCCCATTAGGAGGAGTTTGGTGGCACTTAACATCTACCCCTTGGTCCAGCCACTGCACTACTAGAATTGACCCAGTGATACATTCTCCTACACAAAATGCACACCGAGGAGCCTGGTTGAACACACTATGCACATATATACATATTATGCACACACATACACACATATGCACTAATTTTTGTAAAAACAGTACATGGTAATGATGAACAAAAAACTAATAAAAATGCCTACCTAACAGGGACGAGGTTAGGGGGTGAGATTTCTTTAAATATTCCTTTTTATATTATTTTTGACTTTTGCCCCATGGTATGTTTTACATACTTAAAAACATTACAAGGTTAAACAAACCCTGAAATCTCCTACAAAGAGAAACAAATGATTCTAGGCATACACATATCAAACTGACAGCATAACAATTCATAATAAAGAATTCATTTAAGTAATTTTTGAATTTAGTATTCTGACTCCATGACCTTAGTGGGGTAAGAACTGCTACAGAGAACTCTTGCACTGTGACTTAGTGAATATGTTGGTAATGGTGCTCCTGGGATAGTGATTTTGACACTATTTGGGTGCCTTGAAGATAGACCCTGCTAGAGACTAGTTTGATATTGAAGAGAATAGTTGTTGTCACTGGGATAAGGACAAATATGAAATGAAGGTGGTAGCAGTGTGCACATGAGATCTGTAAAAATATAGAGAGCTTAAGAGCCTTTCTTCTTTCTCCTCCCTGTGTCCACGCACTTTGCCACATGACTTTGGGGTTCCTCCCTCTAAAGAGGCAGATGATACCTTCTTCTTGACTTTGGGTTGACTATGGGACTTACTTTGGCCAATGGACTGTTAGTGAACTTGATGTAGCCAAAGGCCTGAAAAGTGCTTGTGCAGTTGGGCTTGCTCTTTGGGGTCTCTGCCATCATCATGAAAACAAACCCAAGCTAGCCCACGGGTCTCAGGAAGATGAGAGGCACGTGGAGTACAGATGAACCATCCCAGCTGAGCTCAGCCTACACCTCCCAAGTGAGGAGGTGGACCCCTAGAAGATCCCCAGACAACATGAATGAGCCCAGCCAAGATCAGCTGATCTCCAGCCAATGCAAAGACCCATGAAAATAAATCGTTCTTCTCTTACAATACTGCTCAATTAAGTAGCATTTTTGTAATAAAATTTAACTAATACAATCTATAGGCTGGTAGAATGGGTCATCAGAAATAAAGGAAAACGGGACTGGGCAGGTAAATAGCCATGTCCTGGGCCTGAACAGGACACGACACCATCCAGGAACATTAAAAAAGGCAGCATTTTCTACTGGAAGCTGAAGTTAAGGCCAGAACCAAGAGAGCAATGGTGAGCTCTGTGTCTGTGGATTCAAAAGACATAACTCAAATTTTCAGGGAATATATAAGATCTGAATTTTTAAAGAAAAGTACATTAAGAATAAGATTAAAATCATTATATCATGAAGTTAAACATAACTTCATAGGTCCCTCATTTTACAGATGAGAAACTGAGGCCCAGAGAAACCACAAAGGGACAGCGGGGATGTAGTGAAGTCAGACTAGAAAGTGGGTCGGCCTCCTCCTGTCCCATCAGGCTGCCCCTGAAGGCCACACTAGAAAGTGGGTCTGCCTCCCCCCTGTCCCACCAGGCTGCCCCCTGAAGGCCAACTACAAAGTGGGTCTGCCTCCTCCCATCCCACCAAGCTGCCCCCTGAAGGCCACAGACACTTTTCACCATTAGGGGAAGATGTGTAAGACCACCCAAGACTGACACTGTACTCTCCAAGCCCACTTTCTGTTTTATTTTTGACGGGACACCAGGGACTGGTGGCACACTAACTAAGGCACACTGTTTGCCTCCTCTGCAGAAACACTTCCCGTTCTAAAGGTGCTGGTGCCACAGGCTGACCTGGAGAGGTGGAGTCAGGAGGCAGTAGCCAGTCGTGAGCCTGCTGCATTTAAGTCCCCTTATTCCACTCCCACAAAAAACGAAGATGTGGATGAAATGACAAGACAAGATAACAATTAAATAAAAAGAGCCATTTCAGTGGGCTGTGGTCTTACTGGTGTGTCCTGCAGACTCCACCTCTCAGGAGATGTGTGCTAGTTGTGTGGTAAAAAGAAAGTTGGGCCAAGTGTTAGGAGAACCTGCTTCTAGTGCCAGCCCTTTGCCATCTCTGGGGACCTAAGATAAGTTACTTGACCTCCCTGGGGGTAACAGCAGCCCTCCAGTAGCTTTCGTGAGACAGCATGAAGGTGCTGTGGGGTCATTCCGATAATGGTGATGCTGAGATCAGCCCTCATCATAAAGGGAGAAGTGGCAGCCTGTCCCCCGGCAGCTGCAGCCTTGTGGCCCTCTCCTCTGTGCCATAGGGAATTTCTCCTGAAAGTCAATTTCCATTTTTCCTCTGTAGATGGTATTGTGCCACATGTTCCTTTATTTATTCAAAGTTCAACCATTTACCTTTTATTTCTGTGATCCCTCAGCTCCCCACCACCAGAGTTTCCACAGCCATCTAGGTTTAGCCATTGTGCCACCTCCCCGCTGTCCTCTCTGTCCCCAAACCTGGTCTGCAGAACACTGTGGCAGAGAAATCTTCCTAAACACTCTCTCTCAGGACAAAAAACACATCTGAAACATAACTGAGAGGACCCCACGATCTGATGGCTGCCACCCCACCCACCTCATCTTGTTTTCCTCTCTCCTTCCTTCTCCTCAGGAACCCCCCAGGCCTCCAGTTTTCTCAAACCTGCCGTTTGTATATTTCCTAGGTCTGCCCAAACAAATCACCAGAAATAGAGCCGCTTAAAGCAATATAAATTTAGGGCAGGGCACAGTGGCTCATGCTTGTAATCCTAGCACTCTGGGAGGCTGAGGCAGGAGGATTGCTTGAGCTCAGGAGTTTGAGACCAGCCCGAGCAAGAATGAGACCCAAATCTCTACTAATAATAGAAAAAACATTGTCTGGGCACAGTGGCATGGGCCTCTAGTCCCAGCTACTCGGGAGATTGAGGCAGGAGGATCACTTGAGCCCAAGAGTCTAAGGTTGCTTTGAGCTATGATGCCATTGCATTCTGGCCCAGGCAACAGAGTAAGACTATGCACTCCCTCAAAAAAAAAATAGACATTTATTCTCTATTAAGTATAATAGAGAATATACTTAAGGAGGTTAAGTATGTCTCCATGCTCCCTCTGAAGGCTCTAGTGGAAGATCCTTGCCTGTCTCTTGCAGTTTCTGGGGGCTGCTGGCAGTCTCTGGAGCCCCTGGCCTTACAACTGCAGCATATAAGCCTGAGCCTCCAGAATGGTCTGGACCCATCCTTTGTGTGTCTATGTTTTTATGTGGCATTCTTCTCCAAAGACATCAGTCAGATTGGATTTGGGGCACATCCTACTTCTGCATGACCTCCTCTTAGCTTGATTACATCTGCGAAGGTCTTAGACGTGTTTTCAAATACCCGGTTTCCCCAAAAATAAGACACTGTCTTCTATTTATTTTTTCTCAAGAAGACACACTAGGGCTTATTTTCAGGGGATGTCTTATTTTTATTAAGTAATACAACAATCTACATTTATTCAAATACAGTTAAGTCATCTTCTTCTGGAACCTGATGGGGGAGCCGACCTTGTTGGTGGGGCTGGCGCTAGTGATGCATGAACTCCTTTCCCCTAGCCATTCATACATGCGCAATAGGATGCCTGTGACCGGTTACCACCCGTGCACCTGCACAAGTGTGAATGGCTCAGAGAAAGGAGCTGTGGCAGATAAAAGGTATTCCCATCTTCCTTACCACTCTACACGGAAATGCAGGGCGTGGCTATGCAGATATGCTGCATAGCCACACCCATCACTAGGTCTTATTATCAGGGTAGGGCCTATATTTAACAAATGCATAGAAATCTTGCTAGGGCTTATATTTTGGGTGGTCTTATTTTCAGGGAAACATGGTATAGTGACATTCTCAGGTATTGAGGTAGGGTTGAATGGATCATTTAGGCAGATGCAATTCAGCCCACACCTGCCCCTTCCCAGGAGTTCTTGCATTTGCTGATACACTCCTCCTGCCCATTTCAGTCTATCCCTTTGCCCCAGCTCTGCAAAATGTCACCTCTCCTGATCTATGAGGTCAGGTCCTCTCATACTTGCTGAGCTTCTCTACAGTGCTCACACACCTGTGTGTCTCTACCTGTGGGGTTATTTGACTACTGTCTGCCTCCCTCATGAAGTTCCATCCTGTGTGGGGACAGAAGGCTTTGCTCACTCATCACAGTGGCTCCAACACCCAGAACCGAGCAGGTGCTCCGCACGCTCAGCACAGGTGAATTCCTGGATGAGCACACTGTGATGAGAGCACTGAGGTCAGGCAACCAGGACACAAAGGTTCCAGGAGAAAAGAGGGGGGTGCCCCATCTCTTGGCTCAGTAGGGAAGACAGTAGACAAGTAGCAAAAACAGAAGGTGGCACACCCCAGGGATGACAGGACTTGGAGAAGGGAGAGACCAGGAGCTGGGAGTCACTGAAGGTGTCCACTCAGTGCTGGAGGGTAGCTGCATTTTAGAGGGAAGGAATGGAAAGAAGGGCCTTCTGGGCAGAGGCGCCAGCCTGTGCAAAGGCTCAGAGGTGAGAAACTGTCCAGCGTGTGTGGGGAGCAGTGAGTCTTTGGCCAAATGGAGTGGCCAGAGCCAAACGTGGAGCCGTGGGCCGAGAGAAGGAAACGCTCCTCAGTGTGGGCATTTCTCTACCAACGGGCACTGCTACAGCTACAGTGAAAGAAACTGCCAAAAATTAGCAAACTTTGCTGTGGCAGAAGGAAGATCGGGCTGTCTGTGTCTGATCTGAGGCCCTAGAGCGAGCGTGAAGCCGCGGCCTCCATCCCTGCATGCTCCACAGCATTCTGCAATTCCACTTTCACACCCTGCTGCTCCCTAAACAAGTCTCTGAGCAGTGTGCGAGTCAGGGCGCTTCAGGAAGTGGGGAAAAAGCCCCTGCCCTGCCATCCTGCTCCTTACTGCCCCAGGGGCCCTGGCTGAAGCGGCTTGGCCTGGCCACCATGGTACACCTGCAAGCACGTGGGGCCGTTTCTTCTTCCCATCCCAGCAACCTCAGAAGCTCCACCTGACTTCCAGAAACATACTCCGACGATGCCACGGTGTGATTCAGATTGTGTTACTTCCTGAGCGTGACTAATCCAATTTGCCCCTTCCCCTGCCACGTATGCAGAGCCTGCCCCACTCTCCTTTACTCCACAAGAGCGGCCTGTTGTGCAGCAAGAAATCCATGCTGATCAATTCGGGGCAGGCTGCATTAGGAAGGCAAATTACACGAATATGAGTCGGGGTAACTATGATTAATCCCTTGGCCAGGCAGAGCCGTGATTCCTGCCATGCCCTTGGGCAGCTCAGAGGCAACAGGGCTAAGGACAGCACTTCTGTGACCGCTGCACCCAGCCATTCATTACCATGATGTCCCCATCACTGAACCTACTGATGAGATTATTGATCGCAGGAAATAATTATATGAAACGCATCACGGTAATCGCGTGCCATTGTCTTTGTGAGTATTTATTGGCAAGGGATGTAAGCTTTCCGTCATTTTAGAAGAGCCTCACTTTTGTGAATTAATTGATGGCACCTTTTCAAACTAACAATTGTCACTTTCACCAGGAGAAAGAGCAGGAGAGAAGGGAAATAAAAACAGAAAAAAGCAGCAAACCTTTATGTGCAGGAAAGACCTAGAAAAAAATGGGAAGTCTGGTACCCAGTAGATGGTGCTGTAATCAAATTCTAGAACCTGTTACGCCAGCTGCTGGGGCAAGTGCTGGAGGGAGTGAGAGGAAGGGGGAGCTTGTCAGAGGGAAAGGTGCACAGTTCCACGGGCTCAGCCCTTTCCCTACTTCAGACAAAGATTGCCAATGATAAGGAAGAGGAGGATGGCAAGGCTTCCTTCTCGAAATTTCAGACTGGGAGGATTTTTCACCTCTAAAGGAGTCAATCCAGGGCAAAAGCAGGTGATAAGAGCCTCTCAGAGCTGAACATCCTTGCCCCCTGAGCGCTTTGGTCCCATGCAAATCCCAGGAAAATCAGCTGAGGGTGAAAAGGCCGTTTCAGCACTAAATCCTCAGTGACACCTGAAGGTATCTTTAATTCTACCCCAGTGGGAACAATTCCATTCAGGTGCATTTTCCCCACTTGAGGAAACATGTATATAAGAACCTGTCCTTTGATTTCTGAAATAAATAGCTGGAGTTGACGCCATGGGGAGCTGAGCATGCAAATGAGCACCTTCCTTTCCTGTGGTTGCCCACTGGCCTGCCCCAGAGCCTCCCCAGACCTGTCTGAACCTCAGGGTGGCCGAGGTCCCCAGGCAGAGGTGAGAGGGGCTCTGGAACAAACCTGGGAAAGCTTTCTGTTCTGTGGGCAGCTGGGGCAGGAGCTCCAGCAGGAGGGAGACGCTGGCTGGGATGCACCAGTGTGCTGGGAGACTTGCCTGTGGCTTTGCACACTCAGCAGTGAGCCACCCCAGGTATGCAGACTGGGTGCTCACAGACCACTCCACAGCTGCTCACCCCAGAGGCTCTGCCAGCCCTTGTCAGGTATTGGGAGCATCAGGCCATCTTCATGCAATGTACACGGCCTCCCTGGGCTCAGGCCTATGGCTGGCTAGTTGACAAATCCCCCACACTCCCAAGAAGTCATCTGCACTGTGCAAAGTATTCTGAAAGCATCTGGGTGAAACTTCTGGGGGAAAAGTCCAGGCCAGGCACCTAAAGTATGGGGAGATGGCCTGATCCCTGGGACAAGGGTGCATTGGGAATAGACGAGGATTCAGGTGTCCACTGGGCATGAACACAGAGGTGGGGAGGACACTGCACAGCCTGTTTCCTTGCAGAGGTGGTGGCTGTGGTAACTGCCCCGAGGCTGCCTCCCTGGGAGGGATGGAATTTGAGCAAAAGAAATAAATGGGGCAATAGGGCTGAGGAGGGTTTCCTGGGTAAAGGAACCCTCCTTCAGGATCAGGAGGGTTTTCTGATCCTGAGGGCCCAGAAGAATGTAGTTGGGTGGGGGAGGAAGGAGTCAGGAAGGGGTTTTGTATAGGGGAACTCTGGGCATGGGGGGCAGGGTCTCAGTCAAGTAGAGGAAGGAGAGGGAATTCAGAGCACAGATGACAAGGACAGGGCCTCAAGTAAGAAGCCCCCCTTCCCATATTCCTCATGGGAGTGTGGCAGGTCATGGAAAGCACATGGTACCAGTGTCACAGGCTCATTATTAAAACCATAAGGAGCAGCACAGGGGCAAGCGCTGTGGCTTTAGACAGCGTGCTGCGGCCGCAAGCCTTGCAATCACCTCACTGCTCTCACAAGTCTCCTCTCTCTAGGGAGCAGTGCAGAGCCATCAGGGAAACATTTCCATCCCCACCTTCTCAGATGGGCATTTTCTGCCCACGTGACTCTGCCATCCCAGCTCCTGCTTGGCATGGTACAGCTGGAGTCAGTTTGAGCTAGGACTCGGCACTGCCCTGCCTTTGCCACCATCAGTCCTGGCAGCAGATATCATTCAAGTCCTCACTATGATTCACATCTTAAAAAAGAAAAAACAAATCAGAGGAAGAATTCAGTGAGCCAGCTTCAATACGCCAGTTACATGGAAACACCCACATTGTCTCAAGTCAGCCAGAGTGGCATCCGTTCTTTACTGAATTCTAGCAGCCAGTGCCCTAGATACGGCATCTGCATACCACCCCAGGCCCAGGATGCAAAGTCTCCGAGAGCCTTGGGCCCAGGTGGTCCTGTCTTGAGAACCGTGACCTGCCCCACCTCGTGGGCACCTCCTTGCCAGCACTGACCCAGGAGGAGCGAGGGCAGAGCTGGCCCTGGAGGTGCCTCCAGCGGGAGTGAGTGAAGCCCAGAGCAGACAACCCAGGACACCTCTCCCTGCTCATGCCCGGTAGTCATCCGCAACCAGCCTGCAGACAACTTTTAGAATTGTGCAGTTGTCCTCTTAGCTTTGTAACAAAGTCACAGAAAGTTTGTCAGGGGGACCTACAGCTGGGGGACCCTGGAATTAAAAAGACAATGAGCTCCTGGCAAGATCCAGGACCCTTTGGGGCTCTCCCCTCGGAGAGGCAGCATCAGGCAGCATTTCCTCACTTCCTGTCCAACAGAGGTGGGATTGGTCGAGGCCTGGGACCTACACCAGCCCCATGAAAGGGTGGAGAGAGAAGGGTGGGAGGAAGGGCCCAGGGAGAGCCTTCCTGCAGCTCTGGCCGACAGGCCACCTCCGCCCCCTCTGCTTTTGTCTCTACAGGTCCAGCACGGGCTGTGGCCCTCCAGTCCATCTAGTAAATATTTAGGCTATTGCCTAAATGTTAGGGCATTTATGGATTGAAGGAAAACTATAGCAAAGCCAGAAAACTTTTTCATAAGTCACATTCTCTTGTGTAACCCTTCTCATGTGCCTGAACTATCGAGCCACAGATACATTTCCTTGAATCCACATTGGGTTCCCGCTAATAAGGGATTTCAGCAGGCTGGTGTCCTCTACAGCCTGAAAGTCAGTTCTGAACACGCTGCATCTGCACCAGGAGAGTGAAATCTGCTAAAAACTGTAAATGTGCCTGGTTTAATCGTGCGTTTTTATTGGTAACTATATATTGCTAATACTCATTTATAATGAGAGCAACTCATAATAGTGCAATCACCTGTTTTGTTTATGTTTACACATTCCTTGAGGCACCCAAAGACCCAGTGCTAGGACCCCTCACCAAGGAACAATGAATAGAGGCCACTTGAAATGGGCCTCCCTCTAGCATGTGGGCCTCAGGCTTCAGTCCATGAAATCACAGGTAAAACAGATGAACTCTGTGTCATATGCATGGTAGGCATTCCAGAAATACTTCTCAGATGAGCGCATGCGTGCATGAAAGAATGCAGAGAAAGTGATTTGTACGCTGTAGAACCCTTGACAATTAGGGAGGAATGATGAATCTTTGTTATGAATTTTGCACCTAGTCCTACAAAGCCGGAGTAGTGATCTTGCTTTGAAAACAATGGAGAATGTGACTTCACCCCTCCGTTCAAACAACACATATTTGTTGAGGGTGCACCGTGGGGGTTCCTGGAATAGAGATGGGAATAAGAGAGACACAGCGCCTGACCTCATGGAATTTGGCCTGGCAGGGACCCAGAACGGCGAACAAGTAATTACACAGATGAGCATTTAATTACATATGTGATACATGCCGACAGGGGGAAGAGGGGTCCCAAAAGAACAAACAATGGGGCTGCCCAGTCTCAGGGGTCAGATGTCCCTAAAAGCATGACACAGAAGCTAAGAGCAGAGCCTTGCAGGACTTCGAGGAAGAAAAGAAAATCAGACCCAGACAAGTGAGGAAGGCGAGAGCTGGTGAGCGGGAACTTGACCATGGGCACACTCCCCTTCTGTGCACTCAGAATCAGGCCTTCCTGGGCTGCTGGCAGTGAGGGACGAGAGGAAGTCCACTGTCCCTGCACAGAGATAAGGGAATGCCTTGATTCTTGGTGGCCCCTGAGCATCCCTGACTCAACACCCGTGCTTCCCTCTGCCCAACAGGGGCCATGCCACACTTCCCAGATCCCTTCCCAGATCCCATGTGTTTCTGGATGAGTGTTGCCCAGTGAGCTTGCTGAGCAAGATTTGGAAGGCAGAAAGGAGGGAGAAGTTTGCATTACTCTCCAGGCAGACAGATGGACAGAAGGCAAACCACCCACCTTGGAGCTGCAGGCAGGTCAGGCTGCAGAGACCCATGACTGGCAGCTTCTGAGGGAGACACAGTGAATCTCCTGCTCAGCAGCTGCCCCAGCCCTTTCCATGACTGTGCAAAGCTCGAATCCCCTGCATTAAATTCCTTTCCTACCTGGAATACCCGAAATACCCTCCTAAATCTGGAGTCTTTCCAGTTCTGGGAGAAATTGGCCCTAGAAGAGTAGCTCACACCAGGAGAGACTCCGGTCCGACTGGGAGAGTATGTCTGGAGGCAGACTGGGGGAGTGTGTCCAGTGGCAGCCGGGCCGCCCCTCCCAGGATGTTTGTGTTTTAAGAAGCACTGCCTGGAGAGGACCTAACAGAGATGATCTGATCCTATCCAATCCATGGGAGCGGGGGAGCCGTCTTCAGGCAGGGTCAGAGACGTCATTCTCAGCAGGTACATGCAACAAGAGCAGGCAGCAAAATGCATTTGGTGACGTTACAGGAATCTAGGCAACTGCCCAGGACAGAAAACCATCCACATTTTATCTGCCCACCACTGTTGCCAGGACCCAACTGCAGGAAGGAGAGAGAAGACCCAGCTTAATTAATTCCTCTTGTATCACTCTGAAGCCAAAGTGAACTCTTCCAAAATGGGTACAGAAAAAGTACAAATGCCCTTGCCAATGTTGATGGGTAAGAAGTGGATTTTTGCTCTCTTCCTTTCCTATTCTTCCTACATGGGGGGTCAGACTTGTACAGAATCGAGTCTTCCTAGCATGGTGCTGGCAGCAGGGGGCCTGGGTTCCTCACTGCCAAACCAGCCAGAATGAATCAAGGCTCTTCCAAAAACAAAAACCAAAAAAACATAGCGTTAGAGGCCAATTGTATTCTAAGACCTTCCTTAGCTTCCCACACCACCTCTCTGCCTGTTTAGTTCCAAGTCTTGAAATCAAACAAATTTTGAGAATGCAAGTGAAACTAAAAATAAAAGTTTATTACTCAAGGTCTCCCAAGTTATCCATAAATTCCAGGAAATCCTCTTTCTCTCTCCTTCCCAAAGAACTGCCACCTTTTTTCCGGGAGGTACTAAAAGTGCCCTAACCATCAGGCCCTTGGCAGCTGGGAAACTCCAAGCTAAACCGAACATGCAGGACCCAGGGCTCCATCAGCCTCATGGCTAACAAGTTGGCATCCTCTTCTTTCTTTCTATGAATTCAGTCTTTTAGAGTTGGGTCTAAAATCCTTACAACTTGTACACAAATTTCATCATGACATTTAAATGTAGAGGCTGACTAGAAAAACACAAGCAAACCCATTGAATACCAAGAAAAAAATAGACAAAGGGGGAGAGAACAGGAAAATAGATCAATACAATCACACAGATCAAACCTTAGCATTCAGGGAAAACAAGAGGTGTGGTGCAACGTTCGTGCCCCTCATACAGTGAGCTGAGGCTAACGGTGATTCTGGGCTCTCATTTCAAATAGGCACCATTTGAGAAATGTCCTGTTCTGAAACATGGGAAAATGAGAAATTATAGAGCCTATCTAACAAATCAAAAATAAATGAAGTAACAACATAAAGGTAGATTTACCGTTATTTATAATTTACCATTTTTACCTTGTTTTCAATTGTCTCTCGTCCTCTTCATTTGAGGAGCCCATTACATTTTATTATGCTAAACCCTATCTTCTGTCACATAAATTACAGTTAAAGATCTTAATATTAAAGCCTCTTAGCTCTGAGATCATATTTCAAGCTTTGTTCAAACCAGACGTTAATGCTGGAATTGAACACAGAACACTTTGTCATCATTACCTAGGATCTCAAAAGTATAATACAATTTTTGCTATATATGGCACAAAAATGCCTCTTGGTATAACACTGAATTATGGAGATATATTGATTTCTGCAGTATTTTGACAAAACAATAAAACTAAACCTGTTAGCTCCTAAACAGATACCCAGACATCAACCCAGCCATGATAGCAACGGTCATGAAGATAAAGGTTTCATTTAGCTCAGTTAAAAATAGGAAATGCCTTAAACCCAGGTCCATTCTGGCAGTTCCTGTGGCTCATATTTTTATCATTCTTTTCTCTTCATGGGGACAGAACAAGAGGGTGAAGAAAGAGCCAGTTTTGACATTGAGTTGACTCAAACGGGAAAATCAAACCCACTGGTTGGAAGATTGTGGTCAGTAACCCAACCTCAGGGATTTGATCCCCACAAGTCAAATAAGGGAATATCAGCTTCACGGGATTATTGGGGAGATTAAATGAGTTCCGACATACACAATCCACCTAACCGACCCCCCAGCCTAGTATGCAGCAAGTGCCCAATAAATGGTGGCTGTCAAAACCATACCTCAAAGAACATTGCACGTACGCTGAGTGCCTTTTCCCCATGCTCTGCTACAGACCAGTTAGAAGACCTGGCCAAGTCCTCATCCTGCCCTTCATCACCAGCTTTCCTTGTGATCTTGGGCAAATCATGTTTGTTTTAC
This sequence comes from Galagoides demidoff, assembly GCA_963574575.1. Lineage (NCBI taxonomy): Eukaryota > Metazoa > Chordata > Mammalia > Primates > Galagidae > Galagoides > Galagoides demidoff. The sequence continues at coordinate 21,153 of CAUYQV010041294.1, forward strand.
AAGTCCCCTTCTAGAAAAGAGGGATAATCACGCCTGTCTGGCCAACCTTGGAGGGTTGTTTGGGGACAAAATAGAATAAAGGATGTGATAGTGCTTTGCAAAGGGAAAAATGCTACACGGGCATAAAGGATTATTACCACAAATCAGTCTTACGGTCTGAAGCTGTAAGCACCCTCAGAGTGCCATGTCGTTCCAACTCAGGCATTTGGCCAGCTCAAAAAGGGAACTTTTCAAGGATAAATCAACGTGTCCTTTTCCCCCTGGTAATGGTGATGATAATAGCAGTGCGACCATATCACTAACTTTTTCCCCCAGTCATGATAAGAATAATACCACAACAACTCACATTTGTTAAGCTCCTACTATGAGCCAGGCACTAGGATAATATTTCCACATAAAATTATTATCCAATTTTCTTCTCACAACTACCTGGTGATGTAGGCACTGCTATAATCTGTGTTTTACAGATAAAGAAACTGAGGCCCAAGGGTCATGGCTGCTAAGCAGAAGCCCAGAATTGGGACTGGGTCTTCCCGATTCCGAGTCTGGGGCTCTGTCCCCGCATCTCTGAGGAGGCTCATGTCCAGGTCTGCCCAGGTGGGTATATAATAACTGAGGACAGCTGGGGTGAGTTTTCAGTCCTCGGAAAACACTATCGTTGAGCCCTAAATCACCAGACCTAGTTGTCTCAACAGCCGCTCAGAGCTAAGCATTCAGAACTGAATCCACAGTGTCAGCCTCAACCTGAAAGTGGCTCCATAGCAAGAGCCCATGAAAAATTTAGAGCCTAGAAAAGCACTTGTCGCTTGGGACATGATTCCTGATTATGGGTTATCTTAGAGAAAGGGAGAGGCTTTGGAGCAAGAAAATCAAGGCCTGAATCTTGGCATCACTGTTGCCTGGCTGAGTAATCACAGAGCCTCCACCATCACCAACCCTTAGATTCCTCCCCTATAAGGTAGGAAACCATGGGAAATGTAAATAATAATTCCTCCTGGTCAAATTGTTATAGTGATATGAGATCAGGGCATGAAAAGTCTTTGCAAACTATGAAATGCCCCCGCCAAGTGTCTCCTCTCCTCTCCTCCCTGTGGAATCTGAGTTCTCACCTTGGCATGGTCATGGCAATCACATCTACTGTGGTTCCTGTCCCAAGACAGGTTCACCCACAGTGAAGCTCAAGGTTTGTGTGTGTGACTAAGCAGAGCTGTGTGTTCTTCCCCTATGTCTGTTCTCCCTACGCAGCAGAAGGTGATAGTCCTTTGCAAGATGAATACACACACACACATACAGGCACACAGGCATGTGCACATACACACACACTCAAACACTTCAGCATCCTCCCACTATTCCTAGAATAAAAACAAAACTCTCAGCACTGCCTCCGATGCCCAAGATGTACAGCATCTGGCCAGACATGTAAACATACCCTGCTCTTCAATCCACCCAACTCTACCTAAAGCTCCTGACCTCCCTCTTCCCCCATTTGCCTAGTTATGTCCTATTTCTCCTTTAGGTCTTGACTCAACCATGATGCCTTTGCGCCTTCATTGAAAATCTTCTCCTATTTATCTGTGACTCTAGGGTCTCTATTTCTTAGTTCCTATCATGGTAGTAACTATATATTTATTTGTATAATTCTTCCATGTCTGTCTACCCATTCCCTAGAAAAGGGAGCAGAAGACATGACTATTTCACTACAGTTAAGGAACCCTAGGGCCAAACACAGTGACTGCCACCCAGAAAATTCTCAAAATAAAAGTCAGTGGCTAGAAATCAACATCATTCTCACTTGCCCTCTTTACCAGTATACCTGTGCCTTTCAACTTATTTAAAAATTATTGATGAACCTAGACCCCTACCTCAAACCATACTCAAAATAAATTCAAAACAGAACACAGACCTAAATGTAAAAACTAGACTAAAATAATTGCAGAAGGAAGAGGAGGGAAATCTTTGTGCTCTTGAATTAGGCAAGTGTATCTTAAGATACGATTTAACCCTGAAAGAATAAAATTAGAAATTAAACTTCACTAAAATTAAAACCTTATGCTCTTCAAAAGAAATTACTTTAAAAATGAAAAGGCAAGTCACAAAGTGAGAGAAAATATTTGAAAGCACATATCTGACAAAGGTTTATACCCAGAATACAAAAAGAACTCTTATAACTCAGTAATAAGACAATCCACCCCATAAATAAAATGGGCAAAAGACTTGAATAGGCACCTTATAAAGGAAGACAAACAAATGGCCAAACAAGTACATGAAAAGATGTTCAATGTCATGAGTTGTCAGTGAGCAACATTCTGATGAAGACCACAATGAGATACAACTTTTTAATCACCAGAATCACCAAAACTATAGACTGATAATACCAAGTGTTGACAAAGATGTGAAGCAACTAGAACTGTTACATACTACTGGTGGGATTGTAATAAGATACAATCACTCTGGAAAACCTTTGGTTGTATTTAATACAGTGAATCATACACTTATCCTCCTAAGTGTTTACCCAAGAGCAATGAAGGAAACCCATCTTTCACAAGAAGAAAGATGGTAGCTGCTTTATTCATGGTAGCAAACATCGGAAACAATCAAAATGTGTATCATAAGAGAACTGATAAATGGTGGTATATCCATACAATGGACTACTTCTCAGCAATGAAGATGTACAAAGTGCTAGGCAACAGCATGAATAAATCTAAAACCACTGTGCCAAATTAAAGAAGTCAAATACAAAGGAGTACAAAATGTGTGATTTCATTTACAGGGAGCTTGTTCAAGAATAGGCACAATTAATGTATCTAGTAGATGTCAGATTCGTGATTGACTAAGGTAGGACCTTAGATGCTGGAAATGCTCGCCTGTGTACCGATACACAGTGTCTGCTGCATAGTTCATAAAAACCTTCCCAAGTGGACATGTAAGATCTGTGCTCTTATTCCTGTAAATTATACCTCAATAAAGTTCAAGTTCAGAACGCAAGAATAAGGCATCATTGGCCAACCCCTCACTCCTCTGTATGCCCAAAAGAGCAGGCTGGCTGCTTTCTCAGCTTCCACTGTCCTGGGAGAATTTTGGTCAGATGAAAACCAAACTGGAATTTTAAGAAGTAATTGAGTTATGGAGGTGGTTCTCAACGTTCCTAAAGCGGCAACCCTTTAATACAGTTCCTCATGTTGTGGTGACCCCCAACTATAAAATTATTTTCTTTGCTATTTCATAACTGTAATTTTGCTACTGTTATGAATTGTAATGTAAATATCTGATATGCAGGATGGTCTCAGGTGACCCCTGTGAAAGGGTCATTTGACCCCTAAAGGGGTCGCGACCCACAGGTTGAGAACAGCTGAGTTCTGGAGTTGTGTTTTTAAGACAGAAAGGACAAAGGTGGTGTCTTTGCCTCCTGTCTCCTTTCCTGGTACCCATTCTCCACAAGAAAATTGGAATGAGCTTCTGAACTCTGGCATGAGACATGTTTCTATCTGCCTAGAATCATCTCCTACGCCCTTACCTCCACGGAGGGACAAGTTTACCTGGCTGCCATAACAATGGCCATTGACTTAAGTTTCCTGGGGCTGCCATAACAAACGGCCATTGACTCCATGGCTTACAAGAGAAATTTATTCTCTCATAGGTCTGGAGGCCAAAGATCTCAAATCCAGGTGTTGGCACATCTAGGTTCCATTTGGAGTTTCTAAGGGAAAATCCTTCCTGCCCTTCCAGACTCTGGTGGCTCCTCTCTCTGCCTGCTTCACACAGCCTCTCTTCCTCCTGTGGTCTCTTCTAAGGACAATTATCATTTGACATAGGTCACACCTTGATAACCTTGATGATCCAGAATGATCTCATCTTAATATCTTAGTTGGCTGGGAATGGGCACCCCCTCCTGCAATCCCAGCACTTTGGGAGATGAGGCAAGAAGATCCCTTGAGGCCAGGAGTTTGAGATCTTAATCACACTTTCAAGTACTCTTTTTCCAAATAAGGCCACATTCACAGGTTCTGAGGCCACAGATATGTCTTCTTTAGGTCCATGACACCGGCACACAACCAGCTTCTTAGTGGCCCTCATTTTCTTTTTACTTTTTATCAAACTATAAGATGTGTTCCATAAAGAGCCCATAGCCACACGTGCTCAACATTTTCTCAACAGAGCATACCCATTCACCCAGCACCCAGATCAAGAAACAGACTTTACCACCCCTAAAAGCTTTCTTATGCTTATCTATAAAATGGGGGTGATAACTGCAGCACACCCCCCCACCCCGAACTGCTGTGAGGGTACCCTGAGGTCATAGCTATGAAAAGCTCAGTGCTATGCCAAACTCATGGTAAGCGCTCAGTGAAAACTATTATTATTTCCCCACAGATTAGATTGTACAGCGTGGTCTTCCTCTGGATCCCAAGGGTGCTAGGACAGAGTTAAGCAAGAGAAAACATTTGCCCATCTTCAGATAAAACCCTGAAAAAGAGCAGAATGAGCCCACCCCCAGCTTCCAGCTGGTTCCAGGCAAACAAAGGGACTGACTCAGCCCGGAGAGCTACAATTTTCACACCTGTATCAGGCACATCACCTATGGAGGTACCAGGAAAGCAAATTGAGTTTACGTTTCAAATAGAAAATGATGACACTAATTATCTTGCATTGTAGTGGCCCTGGATAGTTCCCTGAGCACTTTGCCTTCCATTATCTTGTTTGATCACACTATGAAAGAAAAGAGACTTGCATCTCAGGTGTTCATGGTAGATTCTAGATTTGAGACCCTTCTCCCCTCCCCATCGTGAGTTGTTTTTGTTTTTTGGTTTGCAGGGCTTTTTTTTCTTGGTGAAGGGGAAGCCAGGCTCACAGGCGATGCTTATTCACTGTGAACTTCCTATGCTGCTGCGGTAAAATGCAGTCTGAATCTGGGATCGAGTGCCCCAGACTTCAGAAGAAGGGTTACGTGGAAGTTGCCGTGTCCTTGTGATGTCCCACTCTGGGGCAGCATGGTCAGTATACATGCAGGGCTGGCCAGGCCCCTTTTAACCATAGACTCCATGATGAGATGCTTTTACCCCTCTGAGTCTCAAGGGGTCCCCGCCTATACGAATACAGCCCCTGAATTATTAGGCTAAGATGACGGACCAGCGTATAACTGCACAGAACATCACACAAATCACGCTAACCTGACACAAAACTGTTTCCCCACCACGTATATAGAATATTCTTCCAGGTTCTCTTGGCAGCAGAGAAATCACCCCTGCCAAATACCCAGATGGGGTGTCCCCGCCGTCTTGAATTTCATTTTGGCATTTGAAAGTTTCCTTCTTTATTAGGAGAGAGATTTTCTTTAAAAAAATTTTTTTTTCTTAAATATATCCTTTTTCCCCACATAACTGAAAAAAAAGGTCACAAGCCTCCACTGATGAAGGTATAAATACCGCATTCTAGAGGTGGAATGGTTTGCCTCCCACTTTGTGGAATCCCTGGGGGAAAATCTCACCCCAGCTCCAGTGGCCTGATTTTTCCTTTGCTTATTTGCAGAAAAAAATCTCCCAAGGTAGAATGAGGGCTTTTCATTTCAAATGCTGCAGCTATTCTTGGGGCGTGCTCGGTCCCCCACACATAAGAAACTGCTCGGAAGAGCCTCTGCGGGCTGCACCATGCTCCAGTTTCCCCCCTCTATGGGAGAACTTTCCTAGGGGGGATACGCCTCCCCCAATCTCCTAAAAAGTACAACACAATTTTCTCCCAAGAGATTTTTTTCTTTTTTTTTTTTCCCCAAGAGATTTTGTAATGACCAGCGTCTTCATGATGTCTTCCCTTCTCTCTCTCTCTCTCCCTCCCCCTCCCAATTTTCAACTGTCCACGTGGACTCCGAGAACAGCTCTTCCGGAAACATCTGGCTCCCATGCAGACTGCCCGCTCCTATTACCTCTACTATGCTAAATGGTGCTGTTTGATTTTGTTCATTTATAGGGCTACTCTTTTATCCCAGGCATGTTTATTAACCGGTAGCTGTTAATTATATAAGAAGATAATTTCATGTAAATGTTGGATTTAAAAGCAGCCTATCTAGCATGCTTACTGTTTAACAAAAAGGCTTTGGGGGTTGTTTTTTGTTGTTCCTATGTGAGTAAAGCAATTAATTGATTCGGTTGATTGAATGAAAAATGCATCGTAATTGCTTTATCCCATCAAGCAGCTACTAGACTTAGTTAACGCTGGCAGAGGGACAACAGCCTCTATGATACACCGTCTCTCTGTTTATTGCCCTAATAAGGTGCTGGATCTGGGGCCTTGGTTAACAAAGGGGTACTCAGATGGGGTCTAGGTGGTCCTCTGTCTGAGAGCAGCAAGAACAGCCCCAGTGACATGGACTACTTAGGACTTAAAAATAAAAAACAAAATGAAAAAGGAAAAAAAAATCCACTTTTGTTTCGATTATTCAGATAATTGCCAACCTGCTTCTTTGGTTCTGTTTAGTTGGCCTTGTTTTGGAACAGAGTTTTCCTCAGCCTTCAGGCTTTAATGTGTGCATGGAGTTGGGATCATTTCATGAAGACAAGATGTTCTCCACACAGAAGGAAGATCGAGGGGGAGGGAATCCCAGGCATGTCTCCTAAGAGGTTTCCAGAAGGGGCAAAAGAAAGATTAGGGGCGGAAAGGAAAAGGGTCTTTCCTGGACCCATCTACAGAGAAGACAACATGTCCGATTGATCTTTAAGTCCTCAGTGTTCAACCCGGGTGCCTGGAGCTCAGCACAGGCTCAGGTTGAAATGGAATGAACAAAACCCACCAACCTGGACCCACTCGTGCAGCCAGCAGGTTACCCTCAGGGCAGGCCCTGGCTCCATGCTAACCCAAGCCCTGAGTCCAGGCACATTCAAAGGCTGACCTCTGACCCTCCCCATACAGCATCGTGTGACACTGAGAACCAGCCCCTACTTGGGTCTCTGCTGAGGGCGCCTGCTGTGTGTCAGGTGCTGGGCAGCACACTTGGTTTAAGCCATCTTGTAGACATGGATTTATATTTGACAATAAACTCAAAGATCTTACTATCCCCATTTGTAGAAAGAGAAACTGAGGCTCGCTGTTTTGACACTGAGCATAATGGTAGGAAGCAGCAGAGCTGACACTGGAAGGAACTCTCCCTGCCCCACGGCCAAGGCCTCACCGGACAAGGTGTGCACTGCAGCCTCAGCGCACCCCCAGCCCCGTGCGTGTTGTTATACTTGCTGTCATCGTGTTTCTGTGATGCTAACTGTAAGTTATTCATGTTCTACACATGTAAGGCTTCAAGTTTCCAGGCACACCTGATGGCTTCCCTTTTATAATAGCCTTCAGGTCAGCTGACTCAGGCCCACTCTCAGGACAGTAAGAGAATGGCCCTGGGGCTACCATGCTGGGACCCCCTCAACTCTAAAAACCTTTCTGGCCTCCATAGCTAGAAATCTTAAAGAAACACTCAAATAACAGCTGTTATGAGCACCCCTCTACATGCATACATGTGAGCATTAAATTGAGGAATACTGACCCAAAAGCTAGAAAAAAACAGAAAAAACCATACCGTGAACTGTGGAGTGTTCCCAGTTTGAACAATAATGTACCATGATGTGGTGGTATCTGCTATTTTTCCTGTACAGGAGAACAAAAACACCAAGCCTTTCCACCACTTTGCCATATCTTGTCCCACAATACCACACCATAGGAATAAGAAGTCGAAATTCACTCCAGCTGAATTAACACAGGCTGACCTTGAATTTTTTCCTCAATTGCCAATATGAATTATTTAGTGTCTCTAAAATTAGGGGGGGTGGCACCTATAACTCAGTGGGTAGGGCAACGGCCATATACACTGAGGCTGGCGGGTTTGAACCCAGCCTGGGCCAGCTAAAACAACAATGACAAATGCAACAACAAAAAAAAATAGCCAGACATTGTGGCGGGTGCCTGTAGTTCCAGCTACTTGGGAGGCTGAGACAAGAGAATCGCTTAAGCCTAAGAGTTTGAGGTTGCTGTGAGCTGTGATGCCACCGCACTCTACTGAGGGCAACATAGTGAGATTCAAAAAAATAAATAAATAAAATTAGGAGTCATTTCCAATGCCCGTGATAATGCTCTTCCAGATGAACGCCCATCACACTTGCAGGCATTTGGCCAACTGGGTGCTATAATAGTGACCATACACACCTAGGCCCTGCCGTCCTGGGGACCACGATGATGTTTATTAGAATTAGATAAGAGTACTCTGGTGCAATTCCTTTTACACCTGGCTGTTTGGGTGTCCCAGACAATATCTTACTGTCACTTTGAGAGACTCACATCCCCTTTCCTAAGAGGCGAGGACCTTGGCAGCAAGACCCCGCCTTGAGCTGGGATGTCTAGCTCTGCAGCACCTGTGCAGAGGGAAGGTGGGAGGCAGCAGCTGGGTTAGGCAGTGGCAGGCTGAGTCTCAGTCACTGATGTAGTGGCTTGAACTGCATCGCTATTGTGCAACATTAGTGAACGTTCATGATGAAACGTTCTGGGAAATGCTGCATTTATTCCCCTCTTGACACCAATACACCTGAGCATTGTAAAGGCTCTGAGAAGTCCTGCAGCAAAGAAACCTATTAAACAACTATATTTAATCTGTCTTTTCTCGCTTCCAAAAGCACCAAATATTTTTCAAGAAATAGCACTTAAATCCCACAAAGCTACTGCTTCTAACTGTTCACGTTTTGAGAAATGCGGCCTGGACGACAGCTCTAGTCCTTTCCAACACCGACACTCTGAAATGTGCAGGCTCTCTGAAGACATCCTGTGAAGTTACTCAACAAATGGTACTTTCTGTTTGTTTTTTTAATTAAATCATAGCTGGGTTCTTAAGTGATCTCAACTTTCCTCCAACTACTTTGTAAATAAAGAGAAATTATGAGGGTATAAAGAACACTGGGTTAGCCTAAACTCAAAGCCCAAAACTCAAAGGTGAGCAGAGGAGCCAGCTCCTCGCAGATTGGATCCACAATCCTGTTGTGGGCAGGAGGGCAAAAGTGAGGGATGGATTGTCTTTCTCAGTTTTCTTTGTCATTCTTTCCCTGTTCTCCCTTGTACCTCTCCCCATCCATTCAGCCAGCCAACACACTGTACACTCCCTGTGTCTCCTTGATCCCTCAATCTCTCCAGCCACTGACAGGCCTTTCCCACTGGTCAGGAACATGGCTGCCAGCAGCCCCAGCCCAGCCAACCCATCAGACAGAGAGAGAGGGTCAGTGTCTTTCTTCTACCACTCTTTTATCAGCCCTGAAGTAGGACGCTGGGGTACCCAGCTTGAGCCACATGTCCACTGCTAGGATCCCTCACTACATTGGGGGCCACACTTTGGCGCCTGAACAGCTGGGTCACTTCCCACTGTGGCCAGGAGGGGACAGCATGCTGAGGTCACAGCCCCACCAGGACTGCCTGGGGTGGAGGAGGGGTCCCTTGGCTGCAACAAAAGCAGCAGGGAGCAAAAGAGTATTGAAGACATGATCAAGACCCTTCACAGACACCCCCCACCACAGACACCCTCCTCCTCCCAAAGCAAACACTTAGCACAAAGCCCTGCAGGAGTCTTGAATCTGTACAAAGTTGGCTATGTATGGGATTAAAACATCCAAGACACCTGCTACTTTGCTCCATATGTAACACATCCTAATGTAAAAGAGAAGGCCAGACTGTGGCTAAGTTAAATAGTCCACTTGGGCCAGCGGCCACTAGTCCAGGCAAACAAGTCCCTCCCCAGACCTTTCTGCTGGGGAGCATTTCTGTCATGGGGCAGGAAGATTTACGATCAAATTAGCTATTCAGTGACGATGGGTCAATACTCAATTATTGCCTGTCCTGGAGTTTTGTCCACACCATGCCTAAATGGCTAGTTTAAAAGTGAATAATCAGGTTCATCAAATAGAGTGCCAGTCTGTGGTGATGGAGAGTTTTCAGGCCAGCCACTGGTTGCTTTGGTGTAATGGTCAATGGAACTACCAAGCTCATAAAGGAAAGATGAAGATATTCAAAGGGAAAACTCTGGACCACTGTTTACGTGAATGAAAGGAATCCATCCTACTTGTGCTTAATTTGTCATTATTCTGAGAAGAAAATGGCCTCAGAGCCACACAGCTTGGTAGGCCATTTATTTCCCAAAGAGATTGAAAAGCTCCCCAAATTATCACTATGAACCAGGCTTTGGGGTGGCTGCTGGGGCAATACAGACATCCCAACCCTGCCAGGCAGAGCAGGTGCACCAAGCAAAGGCATGTTTCACAAGGAGCTGTGTCACCCTCTCCCATGACAACTGACTCCCACAGAGCTGGGGGCACAGGTGGCTGGGAAGAAGTGAGGTTTAGGCCAAGACTTAGAGGATTCTGAGAATTATCCAGACCAGGGGGTAGGGTCAGAGGAGCAAGGAAATGTCTCTGCTAAAAGAGACAGCATGGGTAAACCTGTGGGAACCGAGCTCAAGGAAACCTAAATGTGTGGGGGTAGTGAGTCACCGTTTCCTGTGCTGGAGGCCAGGCCAGTGAGGGCTTCTCCTGACCACAGATGAGGGCACCAGACAGCGTGAGCCTGGGCTGAAACAGCCACACAGGTGTAGCACAGGTGAAAGCACCCACAGCCTCAAACTGACCCCTTCCCTGCAATTCCTGATGGACGGACCAGCTTCCCCAGTTCTCTGCCTGTAGCAGGCCTGACCTCTTTGGACCCTTCCCCAGTCAATCCAAGGAAGAGTAGAGAACGCCCAAGGGAGACACTGGATGTGCGATTGTGTCCAGTCCATGTTCAGCCCATTTCAATTTGAAAAGTTAATGATCTGTACTGCAAGTTGATGAGTAAGGCCACAGCAGCTACATTTTCAAAAACCTTGAGTATGGCCAGACCTCCTGTGCTTCTGGTCTGGACGGGATCACCTATCTCATTGCCCTGAACCACTACCATTTCAGCCCCCAACATTTGGTGTGATCTCTTAGAATCAGGAAATGTGGGCTGTACACGAGGGGGTTAGAAATGCTGAAATTATCCCTCTCCTCTTCCTTTTCCCCTAGTCCCATTTGACCTCCCTGGTTTTCCAAATATCTGAAAACTCCAGGCCAAGAGTCACTCTCCTAGGTCTCAGTGGTGCTCAGGGCAGAAAAATGGCCAAGCACACAGACCCTGTGCCAGCTCCTGTCACACTTAGGCCTCGTGTCCTGCTCTCTTGCTGTGTCTCCTACCACCTCAGAGCTCCCTGGGGCAGGAACCCTCCTGGCTTCGCTGCTCTGAGGTTAGTGATCAGGTCCCCTGACCCCATTCCCAGCCTTCTTAAGATGGAGAAGACCTAGTATAGCCCCCTGCTCCTCAGCTCAGCCCTCTGAAGTGGGTGCTGTAATGTTATGTTCTGCGGAGCTCTGTCGGCTGTAGTACTCTTATAGCCCCCTCATTATCAAAATTCAGTAGGTGCTCAAAAAGTAATTTTGTGCAAGGAGTACATGGGCGAGCGCTCCTCAAAAGCAGAGACCCCGTTGGATGGACTGTTTGGGCTTCACTCCCTACTCCTGTGACGCGCTCGGGGCTGAATCCCTCTTAGAGGTGGAAACAGGCAAGACCCAGGCCAGGTGGGATTTCTCTCTGCTCTTGCTAGGAAGATGCCACTATGACACAGAGGTTGTCTCTGGCCTCAGAGCAGGTGGCATATGGAACAGGATCTCCTCCCCTCTCTGTGGTCCGTGACAACTGATTAGAAATTGCCACCAATGCTCTGTAGCCACTGAAAAAGCCACACTCTCCTGCCCCAAAATGGGACCCTTGCTCATGACAGCACAGGGAGGATCCCATTTCAGAAAATGGATCTCTAAAGGCATTAATTAAAGCATTTGACACTGTAATTATCCAGAAAGGAATTTTCACAACTCAGGAATAACTAACTATGTAATTAAATAATTAGCATATGTTGTATATATTTTATATACCTAAGGGAGGAAAGCTGTGTGAGAAGCTCTGGGATGCCAAGCCCTTGCCCTCCGTAGGTGAAGGGGGTGTCCTTGCATTAACCATTGGCAGTTTGTTTTCCCACCGCCAGCTCAATTACCCTTTAATTGAAAACCTCCTGATGAAAGGGAGCTGAGAGGTCACTGGGGAGATTTCCAGAGGCCCCAGGGCTGTGACACTGCCATACGGCAGAGACAGAAAGGTGTCCAGGATTCAGAGCAGGGACTGGCCATTGTTTCCTCCCTGGCTGATATTTTTCCTAAGCAGAAAGAGCCTAGGGAAGGTGCAGATATCCCAAAGGTGTTAAGGTCATTCTGGAAGGCACAAATAGTCAGTTTCAGGGAGTTTGAGAAAAGGCACATTCATCTTGAAACCCTGACCCAGAGAAAAAGAGGCAGAAGCGTCCACAAGGATCAGGCTGAAGGTAAGAGGGAACTGCTGTCTTCTGCTTAGTCCCTAAGCTGTGCCAGGATCCTTCTTCTCTCAGGGTCATCCTACATTCTGTGTGCCCTTCTCCAAACCAGCTTCAGGTCACACACCACTCTTCATGGAGGCCTGCCTGGACACCCCACCCCTGCCAAGCCAGGCTCTTGTGTCCCTGCCCCATGGCGAGGTGTGAAAGTGTTTGTAGTTACACGGTTACTCTTACCAATGTCAGGCTCTCCTGGGGAGGTGGACCATTGCATCTCTCTTATTGCCCTGCCCCAGTGTCCAGCACAGTGCTCTGCCCACAACACAGCATTTATTCCATGAATAAAATACAGAAATTGGAGGAACTGAAGCCAGCTGCGCTCTAGGCTAGTGATTTTTTTTTTATTAAATCATAGCTGTGTACATTAATGCAATCATGGGGTACAATGTGCTGGTTTTATATACAATTTGAAATACTTCCATCAAACTGGTTAACATAGCCTTCACCGCATTTTCTTAGTTATTGTGTTAAGACATTTATATTCTACATTTAGCAAATTTCACATGTACCTTTCTAAGATGCACCATGGGTGTGGTCCCACCAATTACCCTCCCTCCACCCATCCTCCCACCTCCCCTGCCCTCTCTCTCCCCTTCTTGGGCTATAATTGGGTTAAAGCTTTCATATGAAAGCTATAAATTGGTTTCATAGTAGGACTGAGTACATTGGATATTTTTCTTCCATTCTTGAGATACTTTGCTAAGAAGAATATGTTCCAGCTCCATCCATGTAAACATGAAAGAGGTAAAGTCTCCATCTTTCTTTAAGGCTGTATAACATTCCATGGTGTACATATACCACAATTTATTAATCCATTTGTGGGTTGATGGGCACTTGGGCTTCTTCTGTGATTTAGCAATTATGAATTAGGCTGCAATAAACATTCTGGTATAAATATCTTTGTTATAATGTGATTTTTTGGTCCTCTGGATACATACCTAGTAGAGGAATTGTAGGATTGAATGGCAGGTCTATTTTTAGATCCCTAAGTGATCTCCAAACACCTTTCCAAAATGAACATACTAGTTTGCATTCCCACCAGCAGTGTAGAAATGTTCCCTTTTCTCCACATCGATGCCAATATTTATGGTTTTGGGATTTTGTGATGTGGGCTAATCTTACTGGAGTCAGATGATATCTCAAATTGGTTTTGATTTGCATTTCTCTGATGATTAAAGATGATGAGCATTTTTTCATATGTCCGTAGGCTATGCGCATGTCTTCTTCAGAGAAGTTTCTCCTCAAGTCCCTTGCACTCCCTGAGATGGGATCACTTGTTCTTTTCTTGCTAATAACGTTTGAGTTCTCTCTGGATTCTGGTTATTAAACCTTTGTTAGAGACATAACCTGCAAATATCTTCTTCCATTCTGAGGGCTGTCTGCTTGCTTTACTTACTGTGTTCTTGGCTGTACAGAAGCTTTTCAGTTTGATCAGGTCCCAATAGTGTATTTTTGGTGTTTCTCCAATTGCCCGGGGGGTCCTCCTCATAAAATATTCTCCCAGACTGATTTCTTCAAGTTTTTTCCCTGCACTTTCTTCTAGTATTTTTATAGT
>CAUYQV010041296.1:0-11236 GCA_963574575.1 Galagoides demidoff
GTCCCAGCTACTTGGGAGGCGGAGGCGGAGGCAGGAGACTCGCTTGAGCCCAGGAGTTGGAGGTTGCTATGAGCTGTGATGCCATGGCACTCTGCCCAGGGGGATAGCTTGAGGCTCCGTCTCAAAAAAAAAAAAAAAAAAAAAAAAAAAGAAACACAAAATAATTTATTTCAATATTTCCCTGTGGGAAATATTGTTCTTTTTTTCCTTTTGTTTTTTAGTTGACATGTAATAATTGTACCTATTTAGAGGACACAGAATGATAGGAATCCAGTGATTCCTTCACCTGGAACATTTATCATTTCTTTGATCTGTGAACATTCGAAATCTACTCTCCTAGCTCTTTGAAAATACACAATAAATTATTGGTGACTGTATTCCCCCTATGAGGCTGCAGAGCACTAGAATTTATTCCTTCTATGTAGTTATACTTTTGTTATCTGTTAACCAGACCTACTCAATCCATCCCTTGGAGGATGGACCCACTGTATCTATCCTCATCCATCCCTTCCCAGACTCTAATAATCACAATTCTACTCTGTATTTCGATGAGCTTGAGTTTTTTTGTTTTGTTTTTTTTTTTAGCTCCATCTATGAGTGAGAATGTGCAATATTTCTCTTTCTGCGCCCAACTTGCTTCTCTTAACATAACGACCTCCAGGCTCATCCATGGCGAACACAACTCACTTTTTAAATCATGAAACACACATTTCAACGGGAGAGAGAGTTATGGTGAAAGGTACGAGTTTTGATTGGAGGTATATGGATCACAGCGAAACTTGCCCTTTTCCCTTCAGTTGGTTTGCTGAAAGATCAACTCACAATTATGGTAGAGAAAGGTTTATTTCCAAATACCACCTGCATGAGGGGAATCACAAGAATGATTAGCCAAAGTCTCAGTGACGGTCAGACTTTTAAAGATGCCTTTTAGAAGGGAAGGGGGAGAGTGTGGAAAATGTACTTGCAGCAAGTGGTTTGCTGGGGGTGGGGTGAGAGGGAATGTGTGTAGATGGGTAGAAACATAAATTTGTAGATTAACCTGAGAGACAGGTCTTGTGCTTCAGATGACCTTAGGGCCAGGTCTATTAGTATGCAATAAGGAAGTCAGCAGCCCCTTCTGATTCTAAATCAGGTTACTCAGGTTTCATGAAGATAGAGGAAAGCCTTCTTTCAATGCTTTCTGATCATGAATGGGCTTTCATTCAAAATATTCTTAATACCAAGGAATCATATTTTGGGGTGAATTTTTCTTAGCTCCTTCAGAGGATTTGGGAAAGCTTTGCTGATGACATTTGGCCAGAGGGAGCAAACCAAGTGGCCACTCAGAGGAAGAGCACTCTAGAAAGATGTGCAGAGGTCCCAGGGTGGGAATGTGCTTGAGCCTGAGAATATCAGCAAGGAAGTCATGTGTGTAATTGGTGTGGAGGGGGTGAGGTAAGGTCAGAGAGGGGCAGGGGCCAGACCCTGTTGAGCACTATAGCATATGTTGAAGGCTTCAGACTTTATTCTGATTGCTGCCAGAAGCTGTTCAAGAGAAAGGTGATGTGATCTGATTTGCCTGTTACCACTGTGACTGATGAGTGTATAGGGTGGGGATAAGGGGGCTGGGGAAGGGGAGCAGCGTGGCAGGGAGAGAAGGGGTGTGGGAGAGTAGGAGCTGAGACACCAGTCAGGAGGCCTTTGCTGCAGTTCAGATAAGGGATTCTGCAGCATTAATCACTTGTATTCAGAAAATGTTTAGATCAGCAGCAGGAACCATTTTTCAAAGGAAAGCTTATCTTGATTGCTCATCTATAAAACATTACAGTGAAGCATGAAAGTCAAGCAGCTTTCAGTTAAAGTGGGAAGTGGGGAGGTCCAGAGCTCCCTACCTCATCTGTGCCTTCATCCTCTCATCCCTGCTCCCTCTACCTGGTGATCTCTGGAGGCCCGCCTTTGAACCTAGGGCTCTATTGATCACCATGGGATTCCGCTCATTGTGGAGGTCCAGCAAGGAAGAGTAGGCTTTGTGCTGAGAGAAAAAAATGGAGAAGGAGTACAAAAGGACAGAAGACTCATGCTCCATGTCCCTGTGAAGAGAGAGCTTCTGTGGAGAAGGCAGAGCAATACTCTAGCCCTTTGGCACCAGGTCAGGGTGCTTCCCTCTGCCCCACGCTGCTTCTGGCAACTTTTAGGCCAAATGTAGTATGTCAGGTTTTTATAACATCTTTCCTTCCAACAAGAGGACAGACATGCTTTGATCCAACCTGAATTCATAAGACAAGCTGAGGGGTGCAATGGTGCAAGTAGGGACAATGATGGGGCTTATTCTTTTTTTTTTTTTTTTTTAGAGACAGAGTCTTACTTTATTGCCCTTTGTAGAGTGCTGTGGCATCACAGCTCACAGCAACCTCCAACACCTGGGCTTAGGCGATTCTCTCAGCTTCCTAAGTAGCTGGGACTACAGGCACCAGCCACAATGCCCAGCTATTTTGTTGTTGTTGTTTTGTTGCAGTTTGGCAGAGGCCAGGTTTGAACCCACCACGCTCAGTATATGGGGCCGGTGCCCTACCCAGTGAGCCACAGGTGCTGCCTGATGAGGCTTATTCTTTGGGGAGGGTCTAGGCTTTGACTTCCCCTACCCTAGAGTGCTAGTAAATGTTTTATGTCTGGCTCTCTGGAAGAAAGAAAGAAAAAAGAAAGGAAGGAAAGAAGGGAGGAAGGACACGGGAGGGAGAGGCATTATGGTGCTTGAAGATTTTTGTGCTATAAATGGTCCTATCACGATAGATTTATTGGCACCAATATGAAGTCACTGAACAGGAAGCTCAAGTGAGAAGTCACTGGTACATTGTTACGTAGTACATACCTATGATCATATGTAGAATGTACATCATCATATATTATATATATATACACGAGCTCAAATAACCGCACACACTTAGATGATAGTAAAATACAATAAACATTGAAAGTAGTGACTTGAGTATTTAGTGTCTTTTAATTTAATAACTTTTTAATGTGTTTGATAACCAGCTGGCACAATTCTTAATAGTTAACAATTGTTCTCACCAGCCAGTTTGAGTGAGTTGTAGTGCCCCACTGCCCCACCTCTTAAAAAACTTCTCTCAACTTCAAGAATTTCAGTCAGTGAACAAATCATGGTGTATGTATAACACCACTTGGCAATAATCAGAAATAAGCTGATACACCCAGTACCCCAAATGAATCTCCAGATATTGTGCTAAAGGAACAAAGCCATCTTAAAAGATTACATAATGTATGACTCCATTTTTATGACAGGTTTGAAGAATAAAACCATTGTGATGGAGAACAGTTCAGTGATTGCTGGGGGTTAGGAATGGTAGAAAAGAGTGGCTATAGGCTCGGCGCCTGTGGCTCAATCGGCTAAGGCGCCAGCCACGTACACCTAAGGTGGTGGGTTCGAATCCCCAGCCCGGACCCGCCAAACAACAATGATGGCTGCAACCAAAAAATGGCCGGGCGTTGTGTCGGGCGCCTGTGGTCCCAGCTACTTGGGAGGCGGAGGCAGGAGACTCGCTTGAGCCCAGGAGTTGGAGGTTGCTATGAGCTGTGATGCCATGGCACTCTACCCAAGGGGCTAGCTTGAGGCTCCGTCTCAAAAAAAAAAAAAAAAAAAAAAAGAAAAGAAAAGAGTGGCTATAAAGGGGCCCACCTTTTGGGTGGTGGACTATTCTGTGTCCTTTTTGTGGTGATGACTACTTGAGTATATATGTATATACATGTGCATGTGTTAAAATTCATACAGTTATCTACCCCCAAAAAAGCAATATTACTGTATGATAATTTTTAAAAAGGAAGAAAAGTCAGCATATTATGGATTCCTCTCTTCCCCCAAACTCCCCCCTCCCAACAGCAGATATAATTTCAGTCTGAAAAGGGCAAGTCATTCTACCTCTTTGGGCCTCCTTTGACTACTCTGTGAAAGGAAAGATCTGGACAGGTAGGAGTTGCAAATGCAAATGCCTATGAGGAGGCAGCAGGGAAGGTAAATGGAAGACAACAGGGAGCAGTGGGGACTGTGGATAACTAGTAAGTCTACATCTGCCTAAAAAGAGCTTCAGCTTTAGCCTTAGCTGGTGGTTATCAAGCTGGATTGTGGGTCTGTCCTAGTTTGCATTTCAGGATAAATTTCCATGGCTCAGGCCTGTTATCCTAGCACTTTGGAAGACCAAGGTAGGAGGATTACTTGAGGCCAGGAGTTTGAGACCAGCCTGGGAAACATAGCAAGACCCCATCTCTAAGGGGGAAAAATAAGCTGGTATAATCCAGGGACTCGGGCTGCAACTAAACAGAAAGAGGCACTTTCTTTTCTGTGTATCAGCTGTAAGGATGATAAGCTAGAGGATCTTGCCACTACATAAAAGAGCCTATGAAAGGAAAATTGAACTTCTCAGTTAATTTAAATGGTCTGATTGATTAAGCCCTACTTGAAGTCCACCTCTGAACTTTTTAGTTACATGTGTCAGTTTCTTCCTTCTTTCCTGCCCTCATCTTTCTTTTTCTTTTTTTTTTTAAGCTAGTATTTTCAATCAAAACAGTCCTGTTTAGGCCAGATGCCGTGGTTCATGCTCGTAATCCTAGCACTCTGGGAGGCCAAGGCAGGTGGATTGCTTGAGCTCAGGAGTTCAAGATCAGCCTGAGCAAGAGTGACACCTGGTCTCTAAACATAGCTGGGTGTTGTGGCGGGCACCTGTAGTCCTAGCTACTTGGGAGGCTGCGGCAAGAGAATTGCTTGAGCCCAAGTGTTGGAGGTTGCTGCGAGCTATGCCATTGCATTCTACTGAGGATGACAAAGTGAGACT
Organism: Galagoides demidoff; assembly: GCA_963574575.1. NCBI lineage: Eukaryota > Metazoa > Chordata > Mammalia > Primates > Galagidae > Galagoides > Galagoides demidoff. The sequence continues at coordinate 4,827 of CAUYQV010041296.1, forward strand.
CTGTCTCAGAAACAAAACCAACAGTCCTGATTAATATAATACTTCATATGTACTAAGCAGGCTGATAACACATATTGAAAATATTAATAGCAAATTAAATATTATGTGAATATGAGATTAGCCAGCTTATTTATTCAACTAATGTATACTATGTGGACAAATTATGCTAGATACCAGGGACCAAATTATGAATGAGACACATAATATGGTTGGCCTATCCTATATTGGCCTTATTAATATCAAATTAGATATGATATGACTATAATATACAAATAATGACTAAACTATTGCCTAATCTATACCAGGATCATGCTGTGATAAAACAGTGAGCAAGATAAATGGCTCCTTTCCTTGTGAAATGTAATTCTCTGACTTAGTTTCCTTGTCTGTAAAATGGGTATGATACTAGTACCTTCTTCCCAAGGTTGTGACTAAATGAGATATACAAAGTGTTTAGAATAATGCTTGGCACACAGTAGGTGCCTAGTAAATAAGCTACTGTTTTTAATATTGAACTTTTTTCTTAAGTTAGGCTGTTCTTTTTTCTGATTGCAACAAAAAGTAGTTTAGGGGATCAGATAGTGCTGGTTCATGTCCTACTTCTTCCACTTACTAAAGAAAGACTTTGGGGGAATTACATAACTTTTCTCAATTTACTCATCTATAAAATGCAAAATGGAATAATAATATCTTCTTTGAGAAGGCATATAGTGGATGCTTGATGATTATAATTAATCTAGCCACAAAAGTATGATATTAACATTGCTTGAGAAAAAAAATTTCAGAAGAGATAGTAAGAGCTATTATTATTTTTGTATAGCATTGAGAATCACTACCTATCCCAGTACTCACCTTTCTTTCTTTTTTTTCTTTTGTTTGTCCAAAATTTTATTTTAATTTAAATTATAGGGCCAGCCAGATATTCTGATAAGAAATTAACTTTTCCTCAGAAGAAAAAAATGCTTTCATAACATTGTTAACAAATGTATGTATGTATGTATGTATGTATGTATCTATCTATCTATCTATCTATCTATCTCCACTTTTTTTTAAGGGTTTAAAAAAATCACATTAAGTAACTGCCTGTGTAAAATAAAACCTTTATAACACAAAAGAAACCACTTCCAGTGTAATAGTTTTGGTAATATTAAGTGATCATAACTTCAAATGTAACTTTTTGAGTGTTTTCACGTTGCTTTCACAAAACCTGGAAAGTCTTAATAACTATCTTCAGATCCCATTGTAAATACTAACACATAACTGTTTTGACACACTGTACCCCCTCACTGTCCTCCATGTAAAAGGCTCTAGTGCTACCAGGTAATCTCACCCTTCTGACTAAAGTATTTCCAGGAACAGAAGAAGGAAAATTATGTTGACAGAGGGAGTTAAGGGAGGGTAATGACCTTAATGGCTAACTGCAAATGAGAAATCAGTTTGTGTAAACTGTTTTTTTTGAGACAGAGTTTCACTTTGTCACCCTTGGTAGAGTGTGGTGGTGTCACAGCTCACAGCAACCTCAAACTCCCTGGCTCAAGCAATCTCTTGCCTCAGCCTCCCGAGTAGCTGGGACGACTGGTGGTAGTCACGCCCGGCTATTTTTAGAGATGAGCCTCTGGCTCAGACTAGTCTGGAACCTGTGAGCTCAGGCAATCTACCTGCCTTGGCCTCTCAGAGAGAGCCACCACATCTGGCCTTGTGGTGTTGTAAACTTATTTGTAACTTTTTCTGTATTCCAGCCTAGGGTAAATCCAGGTCCATTTTAATGTGAAGATGTTTTTAAATTACTTACCGTTAAATTCCTTGTGCTCCTCTTCTCCCTACTGACTCCAGCAGGAAATGGCTAGTTTATTCTGAGGCTTCTTGTACCCTGATCTCAGGCACCTCTTGCTGCTGCCCACTGGAGATCTGTGCCCTCAATTTGAGAAGTGCAGCCTCAGAGAGCTCTGAGCAGTAGCAGGCCAGGAGTGTCATCCTAATGAATGTTGTGCCACAAAGGGGGGCACTGAGGTGCCACTGTGGGACAAGGGGTAAGCAGACCTGGGCCAGGCTCTCCCTGCCTAATTTGGTAAATTTGTACTATAGGCACCATATACCACATGATCCCCATCACCTAGATGAAAAGAAGGTAAGTTAAAAATGTGGAGAAGTATGTCAGGGTGACAAATCCCAAAGGAATATTCCTCCCAGTAGGCTGTGCCTAAATGATGCTGGTAGAATGAGAACCAGACAAGATAAACCAAGCTCCAAAGTCTATATGCTGAGAGAGGTGATGAGAGCTAGGAGGAAGGCAGCTTAGTGATGAGAGCAAGTTGCATGCATTTGGGGCGTGTGTGTGTGGGAGAGTGGGGGAAACGAGAAACTAGCATTGGGTACCCACAATCTTTTAATACGATCTCTTATTTATTGGGTTTGACCTGGAGTCAGCTGCATGGGCCATATGGTTTCTCTGACCCATAAAAGTCACTAAGTGAGGAAGTAATTTATTGCTAGAGATCACTGCCTGCACCAGAATCTCTTACTGTGTTTATCTCATTGTTTCCTTAGTAAGGGAATGGAGAGGAGCCTGCTCTGTGTGTGGGTTGGTGGGGGCAGGTGGGAGCATAGTGAAGGTTTTGTGTGATTTGTTCTGACAGCGAGACCCTGTCTGAGAAGAGGAAAATGGGGAAGCTGGATGCTCCTATATGGTGGCTTACTGGGGTTTTTCCTGCCCTATAGTGCAGCCAGTTGCGGGAGAGGGAGAGCGAGAACGGAAAGAGGAAAAAGGGGTCATGAACTTCAAATGTATAAATTGGGATTTGCACAGACAGTTTGAAGAGAGTAGTTTCATAAATGGTAAATTACTCCGGAGCCTGGGGAAAGAGGCCAAAAGGTTTTAATGAATTGGTGCAGTAAGGGAGAGAACCATTTCCTTCCCCAAACAAATGGAGAAACATTAAAACAATAGCTGCTGATAATCCATTCAGTGGGCAAGTAGCTGCCCTGTTTAACAATGAGCTTCACACAAAAGCTCTCAAGCTACGTTGAAGACCCTACAGCCTTCAAAGTTTGCTGGTACAATTGAGTCTCTTTTTTCTTCTTTTCTTAATAGCTCCTGGGCTTTGCAGCAACAATTATTTTAGTGATTGCATCCTGGTTGTCTTGGTCTTATCTGAAGATGTTATCTGTAAGAACTTGCAATAGGAACATTGCTCCAACACCTTGTCTGAGCAGTTTCTGCTTTTTGTGTAAAAACACGTGTACTGACACTAAGAACATTTTTGACTTTCTGTGTTCTTCAGGCTATGTGAAAACAACTTGTGCTGAATTACTACCCTGACATCAAAAAAAGCTCCCTCAGAGTATTCTGGACTAGCCCCAGGTAATCTCAATCAGCACATGGGGCTGGGGTCTCTTGTCAGCCCTTTGGGCAGGTAGCCATATCCTTTTGGACCCCAGCCCAAGGATCTTCACCTTCAGGTAAAGAACCAAGTACTGCCTAGAAGGGTTTGTAATCTAGGAAAGAGGAAATGGAAATCAAAAGAGACCACACCCTTCAATGGCAATCATTTGTCTTCTGGCAGTAGTGTGGGAAGGGGAGGGCTAGGAGCTACCTAGAACTCAGAAGTTAGGGTGTGGGGTTTAAGGCTCTGTCTTGTGGGTCTGGTTCAGCATTTGCAATCGGGACCTCAATCTTCTTCTTCTTCTTTTTTTTTTTTTTTTGAGACAGAGCCTCAAGCTATCCCCCTGAGTAGAGTGCCATGGCATCACAGCTTACAGCAACCTCCAACTCCTAGGCTCAAGCGAGTCTCCTGCCTCAGCCTCCCAAGTAGCTGGGACCACAGGCGCCTGCCACAACGCCCGGCTATTTTTTGGTTGAAGCCATCTTTGTTGTTTTTGGCGGGCCTGAGCTGAATTCAAACCTGCCACCTTAGGTATATGTGGCTGGTGCCTTAGCCACTTGAGCCACAGGCGCCGAGAGGACCTTAATCTTCTTAATGACGTTTTCACTTTATGAAAAGGTTGAGGGCTATGAAAAGGTAGAATTAGGCAATCTTGGTTTAAATGTAAGTTTATGTTCTGATCTAGCTGTGTGACTCTGGGCAAATTTCTTAATGTCTCTGAACCTTAGTTCCCTAAACTGGAAGCAGGGCTCATAGTACCTGCCTCAAATGCATTGTTGTGAGAGTCAAAATCTGCAGCATGTCTGGGAAGAACTTGGGATAAGTCAATTGTGAGTAATCCCAGCAGGAATCCTCCTTCTCTCCCAATAATACAAGGGATGTGAAGGCCCTATCCTTTTAGTCTGTAATCTTCAAACTCAGATTCATGTCCCCAAATCTCCTTTCTCCTAAACTTGTTCTTTCTGAGGTAAAAGTCTTTGGAAGGGATACATCCATTAACACTTTAGCTTGAATTAGTTTAGGGACTAGCTAGATAGACAATGACAAAGACAAGGGGACTTGCGAAATGTTTTCCCCAGCACAGAGATCCCCATTCTTAACTGTGAGTGGAGGGAAAGCAGTAAGTGGGAAGGGACTCAGGGAAGTGCTAAGGCTGGAGGGAGAAATTAAAGAATCAAGAACAAAGAAAAGAGGCCTGGCGAGGTGGCACATACCTGTAATCCTAACACTCTGGGAGGCTGAGACAGGAGGATCCTTTGAGCTCAGGAGTTCAAGACCAAGCTGAACAAGAGCGAGACCCTGTCTCTACTAAAAATAGAAAAACTAGCTGGGCTTCATGGCACATTCCTATAGTCCCAGCGATTTGGGAGGCTAAGGTGAAAGGATCACCCAAGAGTTTGAAATTGTTGTGAATTGTTGACTCTACCCTACTCTATTAAGTCCAGAGAGGTCTTGATGATGGTGACAAAGTGAGATTCTGTCTCCAAAAGAACCCCCCAAAACTAAGAAAAGATGTGAGGGGAGCACAGAGGAGGAAATAATGGGCATAGAAAGGCTATCAGGCCCAGAAATGAGGAACCAGTTTTCCTCTGTGATACAAGGGACGAAAGAAAAAATGAGGGTTGGGGTGGAGAATCTAAGGAGAAAAGCAGCAGACTGGCCAAGCCTGTTCAGTAGGTGAGAAGTAAAAGGTAAGGTTTTGGAGCCAGTGGGCATAAATGTGCTTCATGCTCCAGACATCTCTATTTGATCTTGTGCAATTAACGTATTTCCAATGATTGTCAGTTTCTACATCTACACATGGGGATGATAATACCTCATTTGGAGAACTGATAAAATGAGATACTGCCAGAGTACCCAGGACATGCAGGCTCTCAAAAGATGATCCTTTGCACATTATTCTCATCTTCATCCTCAGTGTTTGCTGACTGTGGGAGACTCTGGGTAGCTTGGGGATTATCACAAGGACCAATGTTTGGAGGAGCCACTGTGGGATGGTGGCAATAACATGAGGCAGCAAGAACTCAGTGGGAGTGGCTCAGCACCTATGGCTCAAGTGGCTAAGGTGCCAGCAACATACACCTGAGTTGGTGGGTTTGAATCCAGCCCAGGCCTGCCAAACAACAATGATGGCTGTAACCAAAAAATAGCTGGGCATTGTGGTGGGTGCCTGTAGTCCTAGCTACTTGGGAAGCAGAGGTAGGAGACTCACTTAAGCCCAAGGTTGGAGGTTGCTGTGAGCTGTGATGCCATGGCACTGTACCCAACAGCTTGAGGCTCTGACTCAAGAAAAAAAAAAAAAGAATTCAGTGGGAGTGAGAAACCATGATTCAATAATTGTGAACTAAGTCTTTGGTGCCCAGTGATGTCCAACAATGTCCCCAGCCTGGGATCAGGACCAGAGAGCCCAGAACCAGGCAAGAGAACCCAGGACAAGGGCCTGGCCTTTAGACTCAGTGGATGATTACAGGAGTATAGAGGACAGGCTGCTGTTGCTGTCAGCATTGCCAATAGCTGCACACAAGCAGAGGGATTAAGTCCAGAGAGGTCTTGATTATGGTGAAGCACTGTCACCACGGTGATGTAGAAAGATGCTATAAGGAGGGAGAAGCTTCAGTTAGGTGCTCAGCAGGAAAGCAGCCCAGAAATACTAATGTGAAATGAGGTTATGATCCAGGGATGATGGGGTCAAGAGGTTGATGCATTATCAACCGGGATGTTGAGAATCCTTGGGTGGCCAGAAATAATATGGACTGGAATTATCCGACGATGAAGAACTAGGACATGGTGTGAAGAGACAGCCTTGGCTCGGCGCCTGTGGCTCAATCCGCTAAGGCGCCAGCCACGTACAACCTCAGGTGGCGGGTTCAAATCCCCAGCCCGGGCCCGCCAAACAACAATGATGGCTGCAACCAAAAAATGGCCGGGCGTTGTGGCGGGCGCCTGTGGTCCCAGCTACTTGGGAGGCGGAGGCAGGAGACTCGCTTGAGCCCGGGAGTTGGAGGTTGCTATGAGCTGTGATGCCAT
>CAUYQV010041297.1:0-22454 GCA_963574575.1 Galagoides demidoff
GCCTGTGGCCCCAGCTACTTGGGAGGCAGAGGCAGGAGACTCGCTTGAGCCCAGGAGTTGGAGGTTGCTATGAGCTGTGATGCCATGGCACTCTACCCAGGGGGATAGCTTGAGGCTCCATCTCAAAAAAAAAAAAAAAAAATATTGCATTGGTAGTGTCATCTTTTTTTAGGTTATATATATTTATCATAAATTGGTAAAAATCTAGATACTGTATATATTTAAGCCCCTTGTATTTCAATGATAAACAAAATGATAAAGTTCTAAGAGTAAATTGAGTAAAGAAATATTGTCATTGTTCTCGGAATAGACTATTCTGTAAGATTTAATCTGCCAACACATTTTTTGAAAACTCTATGTGCAGGCATGATCTTATTAATTGCATAGTGTGATTTTATATTTTCAGGGCAGCTAAGAGAATAAGCACTGGACATGTTTACCTTTTTTCAGATTCTACAGCAAACTTACAAAAACCCACCAAGTGCCCGGGGCTTGGCCATGGCTGAGCGTAGAGATGTTACCAGAGTGTAGACAGGGGAAGGCGACATAGAGATGGAGATGAGAGCAGATACGGGGCTGCCGTGTGCTGAGGAGCAGATATGGGGCTGCCATGTAGTGAGGAGCAGATACGGGGCTGCCCTGTGCTGAGGAGCAGATACGGGGCTGCCCCGTAGTGAGGAGCAGATACAGGGCTGCCGTGTGCTGAGGAGCAGATACGGGGCTGCCCTGTGCTGAGGAGCAGATACGGGGCTGCCAGGTAGTGAGGAGCAGATACGGGGCTGCCGTATACTGAGGAGCAGATACGGGGCTGCCGTGTACTGAGGAGCTGGAATTGGCTGCCAGCTGCCAATGGCGGTATGTGGTCCGGCTGTCATCCCTGGTCCTTTTGCACTCTCCCTCTGTACACAAGAACTTAAACATGGTCCCCCTGCCGCACCGCGCCTATGCCCAGCCGGTGGTAGTTGACACAGCTGTCTATTCTCTATAACACACTAGCTTGTGCTCACCATTGAGATGACCGAGAACAGCAGTGACCCCTAAACCCTGGCAATGCTGTGAGCATCAGAGAGGGCCAGGGCTTGACAGTAGGGACCCTTGTGGGCTAGGTCATTAACTCATATGTACTGATATCCCTTTTCCTGTCTTGGAGAAGTTAGTTTTGTAGTGTGATTAGTGTCACAGAACTGGGCATTTCTGTTGGTTCACTAATAGCGTTAAGCCACAGTAGGCCTGTGCAAGTCCTGCTTCCAGAGGCTGGCTGCTCCTTCCCCTCCGTAGTGTGAGACAGATGCTTGTAAAGAACAGTGACAGGTCCCAGCACACCAGGGACGGACACCTTGGCTTCAGGAGTCATTAGATTTCACAGACACACATGCTAAAAAGCCATAACAACATCCTTAGCATGGATCAGACGATGAGATGCTGGATCATAATTTGGGGCTCACTCACAAGAAAAGGCCTGGACGGTTTTCACATGAGTGGACAGTGATGGCCAGGCGCGCCAGGCTCTGCCCAGCTGGGCCTCTTGTAACCCACAAGAGGATGTCGCATTCAGACTGTAGAAGCTGCGCCCTGCACACCGCACGGGCCACATGAGGTTCCCAGGCCTTCCCAGGGGTGCGCGTTTTCTGAATGGGGTGGTCAGCCCAGAATTGCACTTGGGTTGATCTCGCCTGAGCAGCCCCAGGAGCCCAGCAAAAGTGCCCTGTTCTGTAAAGCCAACTGCAAAACAAAACCTCGGCTTCTCCAGATGGAACATGAGATGTGAAAACTGTGGAGAAGAAGGAGACCGGCCGTTTTCTGTGCCATGGCTCCGCAGCCTTAGAACGCTTCCGTGATGTGATGTGTGTGCAGTTAACGTTTGTGGCCACATTTAGGTCCAAGCAGCCTGGATTTTGTGCTGGTGACTGGTGAGAGTTGCAAATAAGAATCCTTTATATCAGGCAGCGACTAAGACCGTGTCTTCCGTGCTTCCTAACTTCCACCTGCTAACCATGCCAGGCTCTGGGCTGCGGGATCACTGATTGATAAACACCCCAGAGAGTGGGGTGAGTCTTTTCAGAAAAGCAAACTTAAGCAAGGGCTTTTAAAGAGATTCGGAGATAGTAGCCAAGCTGATCATTTTGGGCCCAGCTGTTAGTGTTAGGAAGACAAAATTATATAACCTGAAACAGAATTATGATTATCAGGGAAGCAATGGCATTTCCTTGTGGCTCCCTGAAGTCGTGGGTGGTGACAGCACTGTTGCTGGCTGTGGGCAGGTGGTGCATTCTCCTTGCTCTTGGTGGTACACCAGCTTCACCATTAATATTCACAATTGTTTTTTAACTATAGGGAAATATTTAACATGGTAGAAAAAAATTGTTTAAATTTATGGTATTAGCATTTATATTGTAGTGCTGATAAAGTCCTCTTTTCCCCTAGCATACACCATAATGATTTTGTAACATTTACGTTTAACACACAGCAGGTTTTCCTGGGGATTGTATGTGCGGTGGTCATTGAACAGTAGTATGACACTGTCAGTGGCCTTTTTAGCTTATGCAATTGTGATCTCTGTAATTCAGGTCAGCTATTTGGCATAGTGGTGACAGTTGATCCTTGAACAGTATGGACTTGAACTTTATGGGGGCCACTTCTGTGCGGACAGTTTTTCAATAAAAGTTACAGCGAGGGTGCCTGCCTAGGTATTGAAAAGTACTGACAGTGATCTCAAGCAGTGACAAGAGCTGAGAAGAAAACAGAGCAGAGTGAGCCAAGTGAATGTGATGGGCGGTGTTGGTGTGGACGAGGCTGCTTCAGATGGGAGGGTCTGGCGCACTTGACGGAGGAGGCTGTGGGTGGACGTCCGGCCTGAGATAACAAGGAGCCAGACTTGCGTGTGGCCGACCTGCTGGGTGACATGAACAGCAGATGGGGGGAGAGAGTTGGGGGTAGCTGAACATTCCTCTTTATTCCCTGGGTTACGAGAGATGGGACTGGGCACGGCACCCAGGGTCATGTTGTAGGTGTCGTGGGAGGCGGGTAAAAGTTGAAGGGATTCATTAGGGTGGTTCTTTTTGTGGCACCTGTGTGACTATTCATAAGATCCAAAGTGAAATAAATGTTTGTTCTTCATCTTAGCCTGCCTGTCCCTCTTCATTACAAATTTAAGAACGCAGTCAACAGAGTCGTCCATACAGTTATTCTTTTTTAGCAGCACTAACTTTAAAAGAAATAGCTGGCTCTTAGCTGAGATGTAGCCAGCACGTCGCAGCATCGCCTGGCAGTCCGAGTTAAATTGTTCTTTCTGTTTTCTCTGTAGGGATGAGAGAAGGGGATGGGAGACATCAGTTCTGATTTTCTGGTTTTTAGACACTGCAGAAAAACATAGTAGAGAGTTTTTAGGGAGAGAAGCGGAAAGCTGTGGGTGAGATGCCTCAGCTGTGTGTTAACTCACCAGCTCACATTGTGACGGAAGGGGCGGAGGGCCTGCCGCTTTTGTAAGTGGTGTCCTGAGAGGGCAGGTGTGGGTCTGGGTCTGCGGGGGCAGAGCCTGGCGCTCAGGCACTGAGCCCTCTCCTGACTTCTGCTCTGTGGGAACATCTTGCTTTGGGTGCAAAGGTGGTGTGAAAATCTGGAGGCCTTCTTGGGAAGGGACTTCCAGGAACTTAATCTGCAGCAGGGAGAGCCAGCACCGAGCATGCTGGAAGTGTTATCTGAGGGGGGGAGTCAGAACTGGGTGTTTATTATGTTTAAGCTGCAGAACTAATTACTGTGAAAAGATGCCAAGGAACAAGAAGACCAGAACCCTGTCCTCAGGGTGCTGACAGGTCGATTAGACGTTCGCTTGGGAATCAACCAGAGAACATCTCTGCCAAATTTGCATTGTGTAGTGTGGAGGATATGAGCCCGCAGGGCCCCGGGGCGGAGGCACAGTGCTCAGTGGAGTGGCTTGCTGCAGGTGAAGTATGGGGTGGGCTCTGAAAGTGGCCATGTGATCTGAATTAATGTACATAACACTGGTCACTTGGACAAGACTGGAAGGCTCATCCTTCATCCAAGTTCCTGGAGGTCCCCTGTACTTGGTGGGACTTGCTGGACTGGCATGTGCCAAGGTTTTCATGGCTGGACCTGGGCATGGTGGTGCCGACTGACTAAAGGTTGGCTGCCGGTCCTGCCGCTGGCCACAGCACAAAATGGAAGCAGACATCACATGTGCCGTGGAGGTTTGTCCCCATCACCTGCTGATGCCCACCTCCTAGTTAAGCTTTTTCTCCCCTACTGTCACTCACAAAATAATCTCTGTGCATCTGAGAAGCAGCAAATATCCAGTAACCTCCTGCAGGGGCCTCTCTAAAAGGGGAGACCCCTTAACGCCCCTGGAAACGTGAGGCTCTCTGGTGAGGGAGCGAGGGGTTCAAGCACTGAATCTTTGCGTCTGAGGCTTTCTCAGGGACAGATAAGAGCCTGATCCTGCCCTCTCGTGTTTCTGGCTCCTTTGCTCTGGCTTCACTTGTTTTCATTTTTTCTTAGAGTTCAGAACACATGGAAGAGCTTCCCTGAGCAGTGGAGGTTTTGTGGGGTGTAGAGAGTGAGAACTACACACTCAGGAGCAGCCACCACGCTCGGGGCACTGGGACACTTCCTGGTTCTGGCTCTGTGTGAACGGGAGACAGGGAGGAAGGACCGAGGTGATGGTCAGCACCATGGTCACCTGTGTGGGCCTCAGGGAGCACGTCGGGAAGACGGGGGCCTGTGGAGCAGACCTGGAGAACAGGAGAGTTCACTTGTGGAGGAAAAGGAAGCCAGGGTTCTTTCCACAGGTGCTCTGTAGTGGTTGCTATTTATGATTCTTACCCAGTTCAGTACATCTTAAAAAAACAGTTGTGGAATCCTGAGGTGGCAGAAGAACCCAGGTAATGCCAGTATTGCCTAATCCCACCTAACTCTTCCCCCGGATGTTCTTGAGAAGCAGTGGGATGTTGGCAACCATGATAAGATGTCAACTGGGTCACTCATGGGTTTTGTTCTTCTTAAGAGAGTGACGGGATTGTGACATTTTGAAGTTGAAAATTGACTTCAGAATTTGTGCCAGAACTCCCAAATAGACAATGCCGTGTCTGTTCAGTGCTGCCCACCCGCCACGTCACGGACAGGCACGTCTCAGAGGTTTCCATGGAGGACTCTACCATGTGCTGTAAGAGACTGGTGTTGGGGACCTGCCACACTTCTTTGATCAATGAAGCAAAAATGCCTTTGTAAACTACTCAGTTGAAGGAAACAATAGCTAGAATGAATGTAGGAACTGTTTTCTAAGGACCCAGCCTATGAACACAATACTGAGTACACGTAGATCGGTTTTGGGTGAGTCTCCGCGAGCCAGTCAGTTTGGTGTGTGTCATTTGAAACGGGGTGCCCCCATTCGCCACCATCAAGTGCCTACGCAGAGCAGAGCAGACTGAAAAAGGGACACGGTGGTCACAGAGAACTCGGACACAACAGTGTGCAAAGGAAACCCGGGGCTGGGTTTCAGGGCCCTGCCCTCCAGGTGGGAATTGCCGGAGCCCTCAGAGTTCCTGGGTGATGCTCCTGGAAATCCCAGCTGACACACAGCCCAGCCCACCTCCCTTCTGGGGTCTGACATGTTGGAGGTGCCATCCTCAGGGACACCCAGACACCACAGTGAGCTGCTGTCCATGGGCCAAAGATTGCTGCTGTTTGTGAACTTAAGATAGAATGGTCGAGAAATACTGTTCACGTTTCGTTCTGATCATTCTGTTTGGATCATTTTACATTATAGGTAATATGCATGGGGCATTTAAACACGGTCCTGGTTAATATTCTTAATCAGTACTTACTAAATGCCCACCAAACCCGGCATTATTCTAGAGACCTCAGAGTACACTTTTAAAAGCATGTTTTATTGACAGTTTTAGAAACAAAGAAGCCAAGTCTTAGGACATTTAATCAATGTGCAAACACACTAACTAAAAAGTGGTGAAACTGAGCCTGAGCCCAGGGCTGTCAGGCTCCCGAGGCCATGACTGTCAGTACAGTGTGGCCATCCCAATTAGAAAGTTTTTGGAAATCTTACATTTTTTTTCAGCCCTGCTCATGCTTAGCTTTAGGATTAAGAGTATTGCTTATGCTTTCAAAAAATGTAGTGCTCAGTATTACAGTTGTATTTAATAAGCATCCATCAGGCACTCAGCACAGGTGAGGGCAGGGCGCTGTGACAGGCTCAGGTATGAGTAGGTGAAGGGCACTGCTGGCTTCCACAGCTTACAGTCCGGGGGTATGTAAGCATTTGGAGCACCAGCTCTGTGTCAGGAGCTGTGCTAAGTTCGTTACAAACATGGTCTGGCTTTATTTTTATTATTTAATCCTTGTAAGAGCCTTGTAAGGTTACAGTTTCATAAATAACTCTGCCACGAGGTAAATCTTAAACAACAGCCGTTGAGACCTTTGTCCCAACTGGGCAAATAAACTATTAGTGACTCTGATACACTAAAGTATAATTTTTATAAAGCAGGTGAGTGACACTTCCACTGTGCTCTCAAGAACAAGTAGGATTTTAACAGGATCTCTGGAAGAGCTGTTTTCTGGAGAGGGCCTTCCATGCTGTTTAGAAAGCAGTCACAGAGCGTGTGTTTGAGTCAGAGCAGCTAGTTTACGGTGGATAACACAAATTTGAGCCCTGGCATGGGTAAGGGGTGGATGTGGATGATGAACCTGAATGCCAACAGGTGGCAGGTCACGAGGGCCGTGCAGGACAGGTGTGTATGGAGATGGGGCCTTCTGGGGCATGGGGAGCCAATCAGGATTGCTGAGCAAGAGAATGACAGCTCAAATGTGATTTGATTTGGAAAAAATGTAAGCTCAGTAGAGACCTAATCACTAGCCATAATGTAATGACCAATCCATCTTATTTTGCTACACTAATTCTATTCTGTAGAAATCAGTTTTTAAAACATACATTTATGGCCCGTGCCTATGGCTCAGTTAGTAGGGCGCCTATGGCTCAATTAGTAGGGTGCTGGCCCCATATGCCAGAGGTGGCGGGTTTAAACCCAGACCCCGCCAAAAATAAAAAAAAAATAGAGTAAAATATATTTATAATACAAGTTTATATACTGTAAATGGTTGAAAAAATCAAAAGAATACTAATATTTTGTGACATGTGAAAATTACTCACAATTTAAATTTCAGCCTCAGTAAACAAAGTCTTATTGGGGCACAGCCACACTGTTTGTTTGGTGTTTTCTTGGGCTCTTTTTCTGCTCTGTGGCAGGCTGAGGACCTGGCGCAGAGACCAACTGCCAGGAAGGCCTGAGTGTCCACTGCGGGGCCCTTACCAGGAGAAGTCTCCTGGCTTTGGCTACAACAGGTCTTTCTGGTGCTCTTAATCCGTTTGTACAGGCGTCTTCCTTTAGTGTGAGAATGGAAAACAAATTCAAGTTCATTAGTAGACGCAAGAAGCCTTTATTTAGCTTGGCTGCCAGATATATATATATTTTTCTTCTCTAGAGAATTTTGAATGTTCTATATCTAAGTTCTCAAGGTTAAAGAATAATGATGCGGAGTATGTTTTATTCATGACCATACTCCTTTCCTGCAGGATTTTGAGGTGTGGTTTAGGTTAAAAAACTATATCCCTTTTCTAGGCAAACTTTCTTCTGAGTTTACACTCAGGTCATCACCTCCAGAGAACAATCCAGTGAGCCCTGCGGCTCTCCGGAAGGTCTTCTGGTGTGATTTCTGCCCAAGGTCTTCTGGTGTGATTTCTGCCCACGGCCCCTCCAGCTGGTCTTCCTCAGGAGGGCTCGGGAACAGTGGAATGACCTTGGAGTGTCAGCAGCATCCCTGACTGTCCTGTTGGGTTTCTGCCAGCTTTGGGCTTCACTGCGTCACTGCCTTTCTGGGTTCAGGGGTCTTTGGGCTCAGCAGCAGAAGCGGGACAACCTGTCCCCTGGCAGACCGAAGCCAATCTGAGAGGCAGGGGGCGGTGGGAAGCAGGATGGGACGTCTTCTCCCCTCTTTGTGTCTTTCATCCCCTCTGGAGCTGGGATGTCCCACAGAGGGGCTCTGGCTGAGCAGCCACCTCTCACCTGCCAGGCCCACAGGGTACGTCTCGGTCCTCATCCTGAGGTCTTTTCTGAAATCCCGGACATGTGAGCGGTGCATCCCTATTTCAAACTTCCCCTCTTGGAGTCCCTGCAGGAAAACTTGCCATCCTGTTTCTCCTGGTCTGGAGGCCTCTTGTCTCCCTCTGGCCTCTTCATGCCGCCCATCTGAGAGGTCATATCTGTGGTCTTCTCTGCTCCTCGGTCCCTGTGCTCCTTTCAGCCTGGGACATCCTTGTTTCGGCCACTCCCTGCTCTCTTGGAGAGCGCTGCCCTTCATGCAGTCACCTGGGCCCTCCTCACACTCTGCTCACAGAGTCCTGCCGTTCACTGCTCTTCACACACCTTGAGCCCCGTGCTCTGAGCTCTTTTCTCTGTCCTACCGCTACTTCCTTTGCACAGGCCCTGACTGTCTCCCACTGGAAATATCTCACAAGCCTTCTCCTCGTTTCCCCGCCATCTGGGTCTCCCTGTCCAGCCCACTCCCGACATCACTGCAGGTGTTGCTTGAAAGCAGAAGCTGCATCTTTCTCCTGCCAAAACGGTTTAGTGCTGCCACCCACCGAGGGATGGCGCTGATCCCAGAGTCGGGCCTTGTCTCCAGTTTAGCCTCCTACCACCCACCTGCTGTAGTCTTCCTCCCTGGTGCAGAGAGATCATTCTTCTGAGACTCACAGTGGTTCTTTTGTACCTCTGCTCTACTCTGCACGCTCTCACCTTGACCTCCATCTGGACAAGTCTGATGCATCTCCCAGCTCAGACAGAGCGCCTTCCCAGATGGTTCTCCTCCCTCTTGGCCATCCTGGGAGTTTGCACTCAGGCGGGTTATAGAAAATTGCACAGTGAACTATGATTGTTTACACATTTTCTGCGCATGAGACTGTCCCATTTATCTTTGTATTTTTAGCGTGCAGTGTCTATCCTATAATAAGCATCCACAGAATCAGTGTGCTCAAGTTAAGGCTATGCATGCTCAGTGAGGCCTTCAGATTCTGTTAGAAACGAATGAATAGGGCAACAATCAGCAGAAAAGGTTTATTTCCTTGTGTTGGTATTTTTTTTTGTATTGAATCCAGACTAAGTGCAGATGGCCACATGCAGTCCCTCAGAGTCAGTGTGCCTGTGGGTGAGACAGCAGTGTTCATTTTACCAGGAAAGAGTGGAAGCAAACAGGAGAAACTTCGAGTGTCGCTATTAGTGAATCCCATATATTAGAATTTAATTTCCCTTATAAATACTAAGAGCTTAGTGCGAAGTTAGATATATAAAGTGTGCATATATGTACATGGAGACATACATATTTAAAAGTGACCGCTGTCATGTCGTTCTGTTTATGTTATGTTGTAGTCATCCTTAGAAAATTATCGTTGTAAAGACAGGGCTGGGAATGTGTTTTCAAGTCTTGCTTGTGGTATTGGCAATGATGACAGATGATTCTCGTGATCCTGGGGTGTGCCCTGTGGTCCTGCCCTTGCAGAATTCAGAACTCACACACACGGACGAGTGACCGCACGGGGCGATCTGAGGCGTGCCAGCTAGTGGCACGTGGTAAGTGAAATTCTGTTTGCTGTCTCTCTTAGCCTACATAGCACTCGGCATCCGCCAGATGTTTAATACATATTTGCTGGTTGAATGGACAATAAACAAAAGCAAATCTGTGGTGATTGTCAGCAGCTCTCTGCTGCGTGCAGCTAACTAGACGTGGGTCTCGGCCATGGTGTTGGCGCCAACTTAACTGCTCTTCCATTGATCCCATTATTATCTATGAAGGTAAAGCTTATTTCATTTTGCAAATTTAGAATAAAATTGATAGGTATGTAATATAAATAATAAAGATAATATAAAACACAAAGAAATATTTACAAATGCATGCAATTTAAGTCTGTATAAATCTACTACCTAGTGGCGGACTTCATCAGTCTTTTTGAGACACATCATGTGAAAATGCACGTTGCCGTCTTCAGTGCCCTGAATGCAGGCGCCCCCCACGCTGCAGACACGCGCTCACTGCGGCTGTCACACTCAGCACATCTCAGCCACCTTTTTTTCCAACACAGCCCGGGTGTGGGCAGTAAGGAAGCCGTCTGAAGCTGCTGCTCTGAGGAGGGGGCCTGGGTGACCCCAGGGGTCTTGCCGGCTGTTCTAGAAGGTGCTGCTCTTAGGAGGAGATGGGGGTGGCCTCAGGTGTCCTGCCGGCTGTTCCAGAGTCATGTCCAGGAGAGCTGCAGGTTTGGGTCTTAGAGCTGATACACAGGAAGCCCCTGGCCGCCCAGGTTTACCCACAGAACTCTCCTAAGAGGTGGAGTTGGCAGGATATCCTTTTTTTTTTTTTTTTTAAAGAAATAAAAGAATGATCATGATTCTAACTTACCTGGTTATCTGTATAGGAAGATTAAAATCTCACAAGTCTGGTTACCAGGACTGGAAGAGTTTGAACAGCTGGCTGCAAGGCTTTCATCCTTTCTTTTGCAGTCTGGAGCTGGATGGTAGGAAAACAGTCACTTCCGGAGACAAATGTAGCTCTTAACACAGGGTTTGCCAGTCAGGAAACTGGGGTCTCGGGGACCCGCATGTTCTCGTTTTATCTTTCCTCTCTCTTCACTCAACCAGAAAGGCTGTCCGCTCCGTGGTATTCTTTCAGAATTACCACGTGAAGTTGACACTGTGGCCAGAGTGAGTTTTGTTTAAATGCTATGCGTAAAAATAAAAAGAAATGCTTAGATTTAAGTGGAGTTAATACCGTAAGTAATTCTCCCAAGGTCGTCCCAAATTGAGTGTTCACTCCTCCATCCTCCGGACTGGAAGATGCTGGTTCAGTTCACACTTGCTTGGCTGTCCCATGGGCAGTCATACCAGATCTAACTTGAATCGCCGTGTTCCTAAATGGGTCAATGATATTACTGTAGGTCGCCCTACTCACATGTGCTAGAACTTGTGACTTATATCAACCGTTAGTTTATTATTTCAAAGACTATACTGCATTGCAAAGAATCCTTAATTCAAATTTTCATGTATTCAGTTTTGCGTGTTTTTGGCCGGGCCGGGTTTGAACCCACCACCTCTGGTATATGGGGCTGGCGCCCTTCTCCTTGAGCCACAAGCACCGACCTGGTTTTGCATGTTTTTTTTGTTGTTTTTAATACTAAGCTTATACCAACCATCAGTCAGGTCCCTATGAGTTTGAAGTACCTATTTGGTAGATGTTCTTTTTTTTTCTTATTTGCTTTTTTCTTTGAATTGTTTTGCTACCATTAAAGAATGAGCAAGGTTATTTAGAGAATTAAGTCATCTCTGCTGCTCCAACTGTTTGAAAAATATTTGATTTAAAAAAAACAGTGTTTGGAGGTGAGAAACGGAGCCCTGGTTCCCATCATCATGGGAGGCCTGAGTTTTTTCCTCTTTTGGCGTGGTCTTTAGTTTTCAAAAAAGCTGTATCTTCGGAAGTTCTTTTTCTCCTGAAATTGTTATATAGGAATGCCATAGCTACCAGTCAGCCTATCATATGAATACATGTTTGTAAATGATTTACTTAGCTGTTCTGGTCTGTTAATTAAATATGTATTTTTTTTCAGAGAAGTTGCGTGTCATGTTGTTCACATGATCCACATTCTAAGCTGTTGCAGAACTAGTTAATCATTTGTATTTAAGTATTTTCAGGATTTTTATGTTAGGAATTCACATGGTATATTCACTCCCAAATCATTGTATGAACAGTTCAGTATAATTAGATCCATTAAAATGGTCGGAAAATACCTTATTTGGCAATTATGTATTTGCCAGTAAGTTACCCAAACCCCGAGTCTGGAAAACTGAATCTTCCCACTGCCTCCCTAATTTCAGTGTGTGCACAACTACACACTCGATGTTTCTTTCAAGAAAACCAAACCCGTAACACCGGAAGGGCTTCCAGACAGGCACTTCTCACTTCCATGTATAAAGCAGGCAAAACAGCTTCTGGCCGCTGATCTTTGAAAACCATAGAATCATTTCACCACTTAAGCCCAAGCGTTCTAAATCAAATTTTAACCTAAGAACAATTTTTTTATTTTTTATTATTTTTGCCATTTCAAACCTTTGAAATTAAGGTTTCATCATGTAGAATTTCCCAAATGGCCTTCAAGGAAGCCACGTCAACACGTGTCCATAATGCACATTAAGTCACATAGCACCCTACCTCATATGCCCAGTGTTAGCCAAGGAGGGGAAACAGCTTTCTGAATGCTCTGCAAGCCCGGGGCTGGGTGGCGGGCGAGGGCCTGGAGTGGGGTGCGTGCAGCAGGCCAGGGGCTGGGTGGCCCGCAAGGGCCTGGAGTGGGGTGCGTGCAGCAGGTCAGGGGCTGGGTGGCCCGCAAGGGCCTGGAGTGGGGTGCGTGCAGCAGGCCAGGGGCTGGGTGGCCGGCGAGGGCCTGGAGTGGGGTGCGTGCAGCAGGCCAGGGGCTGGGTGGCCAGCGAGGGCCTGGAGTGGGGTGTGTGCAGCAGGCCAGGGGCTGGGTGGCCCGCGAGGGCCTGGAGTGGGGTGCGTGCAGCAAGCCAGGGGCTGGGTGGCCGGCGAGGGCCTGGAGTGGGGTGCGTGTAGCAGGCCAGGGGCTGGGTGGCGGGTGAGGGCCTGGAGTGGGGTGCGTGCAGCAGGCCAGGGGCTGGGTGGTGGGTGAGGGCTTGGAGTGGGGTGGGTGTGGGGCGGTCTGGGGCGGAAGGAGCTCATGTTCTGTGCTGGGCTGCCGTGCTGGGCGGCGAGTTGGGCGGGGCTGGCTCTCTGTGGCCTGGCTGCGGAGTGATTTATGGGCCATACATCACCTTCCTGCTGGCTTTGTTGACACCTTGTCACATTCTTGCTTGGGCTTGAGGAATTCATTGTTCTTGTTTGAACTGATAAGAAAAAAAAAGAAAAAGAAGAAGAAAGAAAGGAAAAAAAAAGGTTCTCTCCCTGAGACCTTGGGAGAAGCTGACGGGGTGGAATGCTGGCTGAGGCTCCCCAGCCAGGTGGGGGCCGTCACAGGTGGGGGGTCCCCATCAGGTGCACAGGTGGAAGCTGTGTGTGTCCGGGGAGCTGAGCTGGTGCTGTGAAGGGGAAGGGTGAAAAAGGAGGGGCCGGTTTTTTCCTGAGTAGGAGATAGAAGGGCTGAGAGGAGATTCCTATGGAAGGTGGACTGACCCTGGTCACTGGGAGGACTTTTGATGTGAGCCAGTCTCTGCGACGGTCGTCCTGCTGCATGGCCTGCTGGCTGGCTCCGCGCCACCTGACCTCTCCCCTTTCATGTGCAGTGCCCCACGAGTCGCTTAGGATTCTGGCAGCCTGTACACACAGGCCGGCATGGGAGTTGAGTGCTTTGAAGACAGCAAAAAAGTTTTGGAATGAGAATCCATCAAGCCACTGTTGGAAAGTCTGTGTGATGTGTACACAGGATGTTGGCACTCATTCAGCACAGCAGTGGTGCCTGCTTTTTAGATCTCTGGTATCTTTGCTGCAAAAAACAATACAACAGGACCTCTGTAAGCTGACCCCCTAAAGGACTGTACCAAGCTGGTCAGCACACAGAGGTGGTCACCATAAGGACCTAGGCCTGGTGCACTACTGGTCTGTGAAAATTAAGTCAACTTGAGGGGGGATGTCCCTGTAGGGAGGGGGCAGCTATGGAGTTAATAATAAATAATGGATTAAATTCATTTTTTACCCAAGAGAAGTAACCGGTGAGATCACATGTTCCGGGTCATGCGATTGCCAATGCTCACACTTCCTATTGTGAAAATACGTTCCTTTGGGAGCAGCCAGGCACCAGCGTGCTCCATCCCCTAATACTGTCTGTCATCATGCTGCTGTTGTTTGGATGCAGAAGAACCTACTTGCACCGCAGCCAAAGGTGTGAAGTGTCTGGGGAGTGTTCACACTTGTGTGTTATGCTGTTAACAGGGTCATGTGAGATGTCATAGTCACCTCACCTGAACTGCCATTCACACATCCCCACTGAGAACCTGGTCCTGAACTGGAGCCATAGAAACTGTCTTCAAACTCCTTAAAACGGTTCTTTGTAGTCGTGTGCAAACTAGAACGCACGTGTACAAACTCCTGTACAACACCTGATTTCCCAAGGCATCCCTGTGAACAAGGCACGATGCCTGACTGCCAAGAGCTGCCGCTGCTGACGCTCAGCGCAGGTGAAGGGGCCAGTGGCGTGCGTCGGGACAGCTGAAAACAAGAAACTCCACTTGGAAAGCACACATTTTCTTTTTTGTCATCTACCTTGCTCATATTTTGACTAAGGTTTAAACATCTAAATATATGCAATGCTGTGAATGCTGGCATCAAACTTTTAACACATACCCATTTTTATTTCTAATCCTAAAACCCAGTTTCCCCAGTTTCTTTGTGAGTGATGAGCCTGCCGGTTCTGCCTCTGCCTTTCTCCCAGCTTTCCAGAACTGGATTTACTGACAGTGTTTCACTGCTCTCTGCTGGAGAAGCTCACAGCCAGGCCAGGCACGAGGGCTCTTCTCACTGGGGAGGAATGCAGGTGAGATGGCTCAGCTGATAAACTCCCAGCTTCTGAGATGAGACTCAACACAAGGCTGATCCATGCAGTTTGTAGACCGAGGCTCACAAGTCAGGCTGGACAGGCAGAAATGGGTTTCTCAGAGAGGAGTGTGGGTGAGGAGAAAGCATCACACTGCTGAAACCCCAGTTTCTTACTTCAAATCTTGTCTTCTCCAAAGACAGCCTGTGTATGGTGCCTGGGGACAGTGCCATTTCTTACCTCAATTTTCATCCTTTCATTTTTGATACCTTAAAAATACAAACTTTATTCTGGTATGTGCATCTGAAACAAAACCCTCCACCCCCTAGAAGAAAGAAAAGAAAGAAAGCTCTTTTGCTCAAACTATATTAAGTTTGAAACAAACTCTATATAAGGGTCTTCTCCCTAAACTTCATCTTTAGTGTGTACCTGGCTGGAGGACAGAGATCAGGGGTATTTACCAAGTAAGCAGAAGGTGTGGTAGGACTTTTTTTCCCAAAACTTTCCTAGGCGAGATGCATATTAATTTACATCTTCATTTGCATTAATACAAAAATGTACTGCTGTACTTCTCAAGTTTAAAACAAAAGCCCAAGTGCAAAAACAGTGAACGCTTCGGGCGAGCGTTGTTTTAAACGTTTAGAGAGAGTGAACCTTCTCAGATTCGCAGGCATGGTCGTGTGTCCACACGTGTTAGACGTGCACGTATTTTGGTGGGAACAGGGAGCAAAGGCTTGAGCATAGCACGTCTCCAAAGAGTTGTATGTCCTCTTCAGTTTGGCATCTTTTAACTTAAAAACAGCTAGATGCATAGAAAGCCATCCTTACAAGAGCAGGGAAGTGCTATTCTATTCTACAGCATTCCAAGTGAATTATTGCTGTGCTGTCAAAGAAAACAAAAACATTTGGGAAGGACTGTTTATTTTACAGTGGTTGACCAAAAGTATGTAAGTGGTTGTAAAAAAATGTAGACAGCTAATGATGGGAGGGGCCCCTTACACGTTCTGAAATCCATTCACAAACCCGTGACACAAACCCTTGATTGCTGGAGATGATATTAGAAGCAAAAACATTTTCCATGGGGAAAATCCCGCCGCTCTGAAAGAAGTTCAGTTCAAAGCAAATAAATGAAGCCTCTGCCCTGCCGCCACCCTGCAGCCCTGGCATCTCCTCCCTCACAGAGCTGGCTGATTGGCAAGACGTGTTTTCCAAGAAGAGCAAGGAAACTTTGCAGACTGTTCCCCCCTCAGAGATTACCGCAGTGAGGTATTTTTATGCTGTGAAGCATGTGTTGCTCTTTGTACTTACAGATTAAAATAAAAACTGTCAACAATGTTCATCGATTTTTTTTGCATTAAACATAAATTTCTTATTAGAGCTAGATGGGACATTAGAGGCCCTAGCCTAGTCCTTGTGTGTTAGAGATAATAAAATGTGTAGTTGGAGAAGATAAACGACTAGCCTGAGGTCACATAGCCAGGCGGTGGAAGGACCCGAGTTAGAAACAGAAGCTCCCGTTTGCTTTGCCTGAGACTCAGCACAGGCAGGACCTCGCTGGTGCCTCCTGGTGCACGTCGATTTGACCTTTAGGATTTCTTGCTGGTAAAGACGTCCTTGTCCTAGGAATCTAGGTCTTGGAGTGTAGGTCTCTTTGACTTTTTTTTTTTTTTTAATTCTGCTGGGAAGTCAGGATCCATTTAAACCTTTTGGTGATCCTCAGCTGTACTTCTGAGAAATGGGAATAATCACTACCTGCTCTTCCTCTTCACCACAAGGTGGGAGATGTGGAAAGCTCCTCGGTGTAGCTGGCCCAGTTCTGTCACGTGAAACCACTCAGCAGACGTTGACGGAAAGTTTGCCTGCAGGGACGGGCTTCATGTTTCTTGCTGTCAGTGCCACTGCTCTTGCTCTCCGAGGGCGTGGGAGTTTTGGGGAGTCAGCACATGGGAGGTGTTATGGTGGCCAAGGGGCTTGGTAGTTCACGCCATTTCCATGTGTCAGCTGCTGTGGACACCTGACCGTCCCAAAGCTTCGCTCCCGCAGTGGAGAATGGGGGGTAACGCCTTGCATCTGCGTCTCAGGGTCTCTGGGGTCTGAGGTTTGTGCCGTGTTGACCCCAGAGACTCTTGTCCTTGGACAGTGCTGCTGTCTGTGTCTCCAGACTGAAGCAGCGTCCAGTTTTTTCAGATGTAGCATCTGCCTTCCTCCCACACCCGTGGGTTAGTCATGTGCCTGCTGGCCAGGATACATAAATAAGAATTGGCTAAAACCCTAAAAGGATTATGAGGCAATCTCGCTTAATAGCAGCGGAACAAAACAAAACAAAAAGCCACTCCAGCAAACCCTCCCGTGTGCTACCAAGTAGTGGGAAGATCCAGTTACCACTGCAGCTGTCCTGGCCCGAGCGCTGCCCTCGCCTCGGAGGGAGGGAAGGGTGTGACTGCCGGAGAGGACAGACTGCCACCGAGCTTCCCTCGCTGGCCTGCTGCTCCCAGAGCCACCTCACGCAAGTGCGGGTGTGACCATCATGTCCCCACCCTTGAGCTGCACCCTTTTCCCTTGTGGCCACTGGCGGCCCAAGGGAGCCCCTGGCAGGTGCCCACACAGCATCTGTGCTGCAGGAGGCTGGAGGGCTGGATGGTGTGGCTCTGGCCTGGAGTGTGCTGTTGACGGCCTCCATCGCCTGTCCCTGCATGGCTGACGGATGGCCTGGCATTGTATAGCCATTGTCTGTCACCAGTGCCATCCACACTACCTGGAGTGGCAGGTGTGGAAACCCCTGAGGCTGAGCTGCCAAGAGCAACCTTGGTCAGGAATAACCCTGGGCTGGCGTTTCTGCTGTTTCCAGGCTTCTTCCAACTGGCCACTGCCAGCCCCTTCTGTCTCTGCTGACAGCCCGGAGCTGAGGGACACAGAGGGGCTTTGGCCATGCCACCAGGGCTGTGCCTGTGATGGGTCTGGTAGGTCTAGCATCACCACAGAGCAGGTAGAGCCTGGGTGGCTACCCGAGTGGCAGAGCTGGACACACAGAGGCAGGCTGCTGGGTTGGGCTGGACGGGACTAACAAAATAGCTGTGTCCTCTCAAAGCTGGGACATTGGGGTCAGATAACATGTGGTATATCTGGGCACAGACCCGGTCAGGAGCATCCCCTGGGGCCTGTGGGCAGGTGCCTTACCCCCTGCTTCCCATCCGTAAACCAGGCTGAAGGCTGCAACTCCCAACATGGTTGTGGCTGTGGACAGTGCTGGGCATAGCACTGGCCACTGGCAAGCCCCCAAGGAATGTCAGCTGCTTGTTGGAATCAGAACTTGAGGTGTCAAGGAAACAGCAGGATAGGGACTTGCTTATAAATACCTCATCTGTTAGGGAAACATTTTCTAAAGTAGGGCTGCTTTTCACAAGAACAGGAGAGAATACTTGAAGTAGGTCAGACTGAAGATACGATTTTATTCAGTTTTGATATTGAAATGTCTCCTCATGTGGCGGATGCTCCTCCCCCTTGGAGGAGGAGTCCAGCTGGGACCAGGAGGAAGCGGGGAAGGTGGCCGGTGCCCTGCCCAGGCCTTCTCAGTCCCTGCTGTAGAGCTGCACCTGAACCTTCCCACAGAGGGTACAGATGTTCAGCTTCAAGGTTATTTCTGATGGAAAATACTTTCTAAAAGGCTCAAGGGTTGTTCTAGAGGTGAAAGAAGAGAGGAGAGGATGAAAAATACCACACTGGGGAACACACTGAGATAAAGGATTCTGCCTTCTTAGGGCTGGTAGTGGGGCCGTAAGGAGTTAGTTTTATAACACTTACTCCAGAAGTTCTTAGCACCCTGTTCTTGTGACTCACTCAGTAAAGAGAGGAACAACAATGACCGTCTACTGAGGCCTTAACTGGATGTCAGGGATTGTGCAAAGTGCCCTTAATTTCCGCGCGGGCTTCTGAAATTAAACATCCTTGTGTGAAGAGGAAAGTGGGGTTGTCCAGTCACAGAGCTCGTCCCGCCCTGCGCTGTCAGCACTGCACCCTGCCTGCTGACCGGTAGGTCCCTGGACCCTAACTTGAGTTCAGGTGAATCTGTGTCATCCCGCCCTGCGCCCTCAGCACTGCACCCTGCCTGCTGACCCGTAGGTCCTGGAGCCTAACTTGAATTCAGGTGAATCTGTGTGCATTGTAAATTAAAGGCTGGATGATGTCGTGGCCAAGCCTACTTCTTTCAGAATTGTAAACGTGTCCCAAAAGAGGCGTAGTTTACAGTAAACAATCCTGCTTCCCAAATATATTTTGTCCTATTGGAATCAGGGAGCTGCTTGTCCTTTTCATGTGTGTGTATCGTGTAATTCAGGACGGAGTTGAACATTGGGGAATAGTGTGACGTGACGTCTGAGCACGCAGAGCCGTTTGAGTGCCGGCGTGATGTTCAAAGGGGATGTTCATTGGAGCATGTTGGGTTTCTGGACTAGGGACAGGGAACTATGAGGCGAATGTTTCTGAAAACATCTGAAATCCAAGACTCTCCTATCTGGGCCCCAAGTATTTCAGATAAGGGGCACTCAACCCAAATCTGCATGCCCACTGGCTTTCAGGAAAAATTAGCATTTTTACCAAATTGTACCTGTCAGTTGACAACAACTGCTCCAAGGTAGTGCACAGGTCTGCCTTCCTTTGCTGTCAGGGGCAAAATTTAAACTTTATTTGTGGCTGTCCTTATTCCTAAGGAAGCGTGCACATTCAGGCATGTAGTTTAGTGTCCTGAGAGTTATTAGTCCACATAATCCAGCAGTATTATTTTACTAAGGGAAATTTTTCTCTCAAGGTTGTTCATGTCCTAATGCCATTTAGTAAATTCGCAATACTATCATCTTTGAAATTTTGTGAATTAGCTTCATCTGGGTCAATATGTGATATTAGTAATCACTGCCCATACGACTCGGACAAGTTTCTTAAACTCCCAGCCTTGACTACCTCAGCTACAGAACAGTGATGACAATGACATTACCACAGTGTTAGAAATGGCTAGCGAAGCCCATTAAATGAGTTAATTACGTAAAGGGCTTCAAATCAAGCTGGTACGTGGTAAACGTCATAAGGTTTTTAAGTATTTATATTAATCACTTGTAATTTCCAAACTGGGATTTCCCTACACTTGGTATTAAGTAAGTATTCAATCATAATAAGCCTTCCAACTAACTCTATTTTTAATCAATAATTCAGCAGTGTAATTCTATTTCTTCCTTCCTCTCTTGTGGAAATTGCATAGGCATAGAAAGTTGTCTTTTTTCTTTTTTGAGACAGACTCGCACTCTGTTGCCCAGGCTAGAGTGCTGTGGCATCAGCCCAGCTCACAGCAGCCTCAGACCCCTGGGCTCAAGTGATCCTCCTGAGTAGCTGGGACTACAGGTGCCCGCCACCATACCCAGCTAGTTTTTCTATTTTTAGTAGAGGTGGGATCTCACTCTTGCTCAGGCTGGCCGCCTCCTCCTCCTCCCCAGCTGAAGCCCGCCCACCCCATCCTCCCAGAGTGCTGGGATTACAGGCGTGAGCCACCTCGCCCAGACAAAAGTCATCTTTATAAAAATGTGTTTATCCTTTTGCTTTATCCTTTCTTCATCACTATAGTAAATGGTTTCTTACTGTTTATTTATTCCTAAAAGCTTTACCACAGAAGCTCTTTGATGTTAAGCTGTGACTGAATAATGGGTCAGATTACACTCACGGAATTCTCCCAGGTACAGGTTATATTTGGTGGAATTTATCTCCAATTTTTTTTCTTGGTGCTCATGTCTCAGAGAAACATGTTTTCAGCCCTGATCATGGCAATTGTGGGTTTTTAAATGACATCAGGAGATACATATTTCTCAGATACAAACGATTGCTGTTCTGTTCTTTTGGCCAGAAGAGACCACTTCTTGGGAAATGTAGCCACAAAATGCTGGGTTTGCGTTTTATTAATACCCTTGTAGATTGAAAACAAAATGTTTTCCCTCTAAGTTTTTGTTCTTTTCCATTTGCAAACCTGGTGATTGCCACATGAGCCGGCGTTGTGCGCTGGCGGCCTGCGGTGTCATCCGGAATGTGTGTAGTCCAGGGACACGTGACTGGCTGGCCTGGTCTGCTTGGAGGCCGCGGGTCACTTGTGCGCTTCACAGTGCACAAGTGTCTGAGTGTCTCACCATCTTCCTTTTTGAAAAATAGTATTAAGGCAGGCTGCCTCTCCCATGTTTTTTGGTCCAAATAATAAAAATAATGACAACGATGATCAGAAAAGATTTTTATAAGTAACCATCATTTGAGAGTCAAATTTTCAAAATGATTTTACAGTTTGATCTGATAATATATCAAATATCTAAGCCACAGAAATATTTCTTTTTTTTTTTTTTTTTTTGACATAAGCCATTGGGTGATACTGAATAAAGGTAAAGATCAGACTTAAAATCTGGCTGACACACACATCTTCACTACCGAGTGTATCCACCTTTCTTACCAATTGTTCAGTGGCTAAATGCTGCCCAGTTTTGAGAGTTTAGGACGGTGGCTGGAATTGGACTGTTCTCAAATGCTTTCAAGCCAGCATTTCACTTAAAAGTGAAGACTCTCTCCCTTCCTTAGTCCCCTCTCCACCTCGTCGGCTGGGGCTTCTTTTGCTCATCCTTCTCGCAGGGAATTACTGAGCGTGATGCTGGCTGAGACAGTGCAGAGCTGAGGTGTTCAGGGGAGCGGCTGTGAGTCCAACCAGAGTGTGCCACGGAGATGGAGAGAAATTCCCAGAGACGCTTCTTAGTCCAGCAGCCCAGACCTTGTCCATCTTATCTTAAATATATTCCTGCTTTTTGGAGACACAATGCACTGAATTCCCCGTTTTTCTGTTTTATTTATTGGTTTCTCCCATGCCCTTTAATAAGAGAACAAGATTCTCTTGAAGTATAGGTTATGAAATCAGATCTCATTTAGAAAGAAATGCAGAAATACAGAATGCCAGTTACCGTCCTCTACACATATGTATTTGGCAATTTAAGAGATGCTTTTTCTATAAAGAATTCACTCCACACATGGGCCCCTGCACAGTATGTGACATTGTAATGAGCGGTTTCAAAGGCAGCAGAGCTCCGTGACTGGCCAGCACCCACTCAGTGAGGCATTGACAACGTTAGCTGGGCCGTTCTCTTTTAAGTTGGCATTCCAGGGAGTCACCTCATGGAAGAGGTTTACAACTTAGATTTTTTACTTAGAATGTGCACGATTCTAAAAGTCTTAAAGAACAATAGTTACTCAGATCTTAACTTCTGTAATTAAAATCATTAAATAGTACAGATTCTTTGCCACATTGATTACTAGGCCTGGAGATTACTTATCTCTGGTAAGATATCTAACTAGCAAATATTAGCCTACCATAAATAAAGCTCTTCTGTTTTTTAAAGCATCAACATTTGCGTTTATTATTCTGATTGCCCCTTTGCTGCTTTTGACCCCGAGGCATCAGTCAGCATTTGGGGTCACGTCGGCTCCTCATTTGCACACAGCCCTGTACTCAGATGATAAGAAATAGCAGTTGGTTTTCTGAGGTTATTAATCCCCTTTTCCATGGCAGTTCAGGGACATAGGGCATAATTTGTGAGATGAAAAGGCACAAATATTTTCTTAAAGGGGGGCCCTTTGAATAAAACTTTGTTTATATCTGTAAGTGATTGATTCATCCACCAAATCTGAACAGAGTGCCTACAGTGTGAGCTCTTAGAGCAGCCGTGACACGGGGGCCGGGGCTCCCCTCCCCGTGTGGGTACAGTGTGAGCTCTTAGAGCAGCCGTGACACGGGGGCCGGGGCTCCCCTCCCCGTGTGGGTACAGTGTGAGCT
>CAUYQV010041303.1:0-27571 GCA_963574575.1 Galagoides demidoff
TTTTTTTTTGAGACGGAGCCTCAAGCTATCCCCCTAGGTAGAGTGCCATGGCATCACAGCTCATAGCAACCTCCAACTCCTGGGCTCAAGCGAGTCTCCTGCCTCAGCCTCCCAAGTAGCTGGGACCACAGGCACCCACCACAACGCCCGGCCATTTTTTGGTTGCAGCCATCATTGTTTGGTGGGCCCGGGCTCGGGATTCGAACCTGCCACCTTAGGTGTACGTGGCTGGCACCTTAGCCGATTGAGCCACAGGCGCCGAGCCAGCACTCTTTTTCTTATTGATCTATAGATGCTCTTTATGTATTAAGGAAGTTTGTATTTTCCTCTAAGCTATTTACTCTTAAATTAATATGTTTAAAACTTTGATAGATAACTAAGATGTTAAACCCAGCATCACTAGAATTGGGACGGAATGGCACTGTACACCTCCAGTGGGACATTGATAACGTCAGCTAGAGTAGTTTCTTGCCAAAATGTTTAATCTTGATCTAATTATAAGGAACAGTTGAATAAAGATTGTGGGACATCCTAAAGACAATGCTCTTAGACTCTAAAAGATGGTAACATCATGATAAACAATTTAGTCTAAGGAGGTCAAAGAGCATGGGAACTAAATGAAATTGAGATCCTTGATCAAATCCTGGATTAAAAACCAGCAAAGCTGGCTAGGCGCCTATAGCACAGTGGTTACGGTGCCAGCCACGTAAACCAAAGCTGGAGTGTTCAAACCTGGCCTGGGCCAGCTAAACAACAATGACAACTGCAACAATAAAAATAGCTGGGCACTATGGCAGGCACCTGTAGTCCCAGCTACTTGGGAGGCTGAGGTAAGAGAATTGCTAAAGCCCATGAGTTGGAGGTTGCTGTGGGCTGTGATGCCCTGGCACTCTACCGAGGGTGACATTAGTGAGACTCTGTCTCAAAAATAAAACAAAACAAAAAACCAGTAAAGCCCAAATTGAAAGGGAGGAGAAATTGGAGAAGTTTGGATATGGGCTGTACATCAGAGATGCTAGGATGTTACTGTTAAACTCTCTGGGGTGATAGTATATTCTTTTTTTTTTTTTTGAGACAGAGTTTCACTTTTTCACCCTGGGTAGAGTGCCATGGTGTCATAGCTTACAGCAAACTCAAACTCTTGGACTGAATAGATCCTCTTGTCTCAGCCTTTCCAGTAGCTGGGACTGTAGGCACCCGCCACAACACCTGGCTAGCTTTTAGAGAAGGGGTCTTGCTCTTGCTCAGGCAAGTCTCCAACTCCTGAGCTCAAGCAGTCCACCCACCCTGGCCTCCCGGAGTGCTGGGATTACCAGTGTGAGCCACCTCATAGGGATTGTGGTTATGTAGGAGAATGGCCTTAGGAGATCTGTGATGAGACACTTAGCAGAGTGTCGTGATACTGTTTCTGCAACATACTTTCAAATGGTTCAGGAAAAGAAGTGTATATACCCTGACCCTAACCCCCACATATACCCATAGCACAGAGACATAAGACATAATATAGTCAATGTTTGTTTGTTTGTTTTTTATGAGACAGAGTCTCAAGTTATCTCCCTGGGTAGAGTGCTGTGGCATCATAGCTCACAGCAACCTCAAACTCTTGGGCTTACCCCAGTGGTTCTCAACCTGTGGGTCATGACCCCTTTGGGGGCCGAACGACCCTTTCACAGCGGTCGCCTAAATACCTCCTGCATATCAGATATTTACATTATGATTCATAACAGTAACAAAATTACAGTTATGAAATAGCAACGAAAATGATTTTATGGTTGAGGGTCATCACAACATGAGGAACTGTATTAAAGGGTCGTGGCATTAGGAAGGTTGAGAACCACTGGCTTAAATGATTCTCTTGCCTTAGCCTCCCAAGTAGATGGGACTATAGGCGCCCACCACAAGACCTGGCTGTTTTTTTGTTGCAGTTGTCATTGTTGCTTTAGCAGGCCCAGGCTGGGTTTATGTGTATGTGGCCAGCACCACTGTGCTACGGGCCCCGAGCCCAAAACAAATTCTTAATCCTCAGAAATATCATCCAGCTAATGGGCAATTAACCTCCGCCTCAGTGAACCTTGAGATAAGGTTTTTTCTCTCAGCTGAGAGTTTTTGCATGAGGTCGAATGCTGTTTGCATTCTGTGGATGGATATGGGATTGCGAAAAGACTCCTGGGTTTCATTTTGTGAAATATGACAGTCTCGGTGAGTTGGCGGCCTGGAAAACCGGGAATCTTTTTGCTAGGAGACTCTTAGCGGGTCAGTTTTGCCAGAAGCTTCTGCTGGCTTTCTATGGTTTGGTGACTACTGGTTTGGCAGCTTTGGGAATGAGGGATGTCATTACAGATGGGTGATGGGGATGTGGCTCCTGAACTGGATAGCCAGGGTGTGCGCAGTCTGGGTGTTTGTGCCTTCATCCACCGAGAGTGGGGCGGTTTCTTTCTTAGAGCCTTTATACTCCCCTGCAGCGTCTGTGCCTGTTCCTATCTGCTCTCCTGAGCTTTTCCATGATCCAGTCACTCTTGAGCAAATCCTCCAGGGGCTGTGGCAGGACTCCTGCTGCATCTGGCGCTGTGTCCTGCCGTCTCCTTGAGCACGTGTGTTTTTCCTGATTTTCCCTCTCCTCAGCTCCAGCTGAGCTGTCCCTGCCTCCAGACTGGAGAAGGTCTTGGGTCCCTGCAGGAGTTTTCATCCTGACGCCATTTCCCCCAGCAAGTTAATGGAATAAACGCATGGGAGATTCTGAAGGGGTCTTTGTTTAAAACATTTTTGATTTTGATTATCAGCTTGTTAAACATTTGGGGAGGAAGGAAACTGAGTCCTCAGCAGCTGCTCAGGGGAGGTTTCCTCCTTCCTTGGATTATGTTTTGTTCTGAGTAGCTGGAGGGGAAGGAGCGGGAAGGCCGCCGCCTGTGCGGTGGAGCAGAGGCAGTTTCTCAAACAAACAGTGAGGCTGGTAGGCTGTGCGGCCACTGAGCCCTGCCGTAGGTCTGTAGCACAGGTGGGTATATTTGCAAGTGAGTGGACACACCTATATTTTTATGCAAATTAGCATACATAAACCTGCTGGTTGAGAGCCTACTGGAAAGAGTAATGGCTTTTTAAAACTTGTTTTCTTAGGAGTCTGATTGAAGGAGTTCCACCCAAGAGGCTGCTTCAGAGAATGGATGGTCCCAGAGCTAGGCAGAGAGGAGGGGACCCCAGGGTAGGAAGGCTAGGAGCCCCTACCCTGCAGGTGACCTGTCTGACTTAATGACTCAGTCCTCCCACCAGGAAGCTGGAGGTTTTCCCAGGACTGGGGCTCTGAGGGGATGCAGTGAACTCAGTTCAGGAAGCTTATTGACTTAAACCAATTACAGGAGACTAATGAGGGGAAGCAATGCAGGGGAGTGGGGCAAAGGGAGAGGGGCTGGGGGCAGGGCCATCCCAGAGGCCAGCCCCTTCTGGGTGTCTGGGAGGACCCTCAGGGCTCACCCAGGTGCCACTGAGGGTGAGGCTTGTCCCTGGGAATGATGTGGTTCTGAACAAAGGCACCTTGCGCAGCTTGTGGAGAAATAGAACGACCTATTCCTGATAAACAAATAGCACCGAGTCCATTTTTTTTACTGCTTCCTCTTTGAAATAATTTTACATTTCCCAATTTAATTAAAATTTTAAATTGTGACCCTGCAAGAGCCAACCTAGCTGTCGACAGCAAAGTTGATGGAGCTTGCAAGGGTTGAAATTTCCATTCCGGCCCTGCCCTCTGGAGCTGACCCAGTCACTGCAGAACCTCCAGGCCAGGCTCCTTACTCCAGATCATCTGGCTGGAAATGGCCCCTTCGGCTTAAAGTTGACTTCACCTCTAGGCTCTAAGATGACTGACCCAAAAGGCAAAATAAGGTTGCCCGTCAGGGGCTCTGTCAGCCCACTGGGGCCTGTTTGGTATCCAGGAGAGAGGGAGGGTCCTTCTGCCACCAGCTCACGTGGGAATCTTTGCTGAGGAAGCTTCCTGCCAGGTGCCAGCCCCTGGGGAAGGTCTGTCAGGCCTGGGAGGCCTCACACCCAAAGGCGAAGGGGCACTTGGACCCACTCAGGGCTGAAGATTCCGGCCCTTACTTTGGCTTATAAATAGACAAGGGCTCTGGATTCTGCATTGCCAACCCTTCTGGAACCTGCCAGAGGCTGAAGGTCATGAGTCAGACTGAATTAGAGGAAGATCCGTAGCTAGATTTTGTAGGCGTGCTGGTTCCTGACTTCAGGTCTCAGGCTCTGACTTGGCTGGGTTTCAGGGCTCCAGCTGTTCCCTGAGAAGAAAAAAGAATCTCCTTTTAAATTAAGCCAAAAGATGCCTCTCTTTCCTTCTCTCCTTATTCCCCTACTGTGCGTAGATGAAACCTCCACCCACGTGTCCCGTTGTTCAGAACTACAGAGCCTAAGTATATAGCCCTGGACCCAGTGTTCTGGTGCAGTCAAGGAAACCTTCTTGGCCTCCACATTCCCTTCCTGTCTGCACTGTTCTCCGTGAACCGCAGAGGCCGTCGGAGCAGGCCTGCAGTTGCTGTTGCCTAGCTGTAAGAAGACAGGTTTCCCACAATTCAGGGCCAGGAGAGACTGTGAGTTCTGGGTGACTTTTTCTACCACTTGGGTGAGAATCATAAGATTAAATATTTTAAACCAGAAGGTCTCACAGATGCCTTGTGCCAGTGTAGTTACATGAACATCGTCCACAGAGACAGGGTCCTCCAGTTCCTTGATGCCTCAGGATCGAGGTGAGGGCGTTCACAGGTTGGGGGCCTCCTTTGTGGTTCCCCACAAGGATCCTTTGTGGATCCTCCGCAGATCTGTTCAATTCACTTACCCAGTCATGGAGCCCCAGACCTGGCTGGCAGTGGCGTGTCATTTGTCTGGATTCTTCAGCACAGAGCCTAAGATCTACAGGCTTTTTCAGGGTCCACAAAAATATTGGGGGTCTGGAAAAAAAGGCATCAGCTTCTTCTACTCTTAGGAGTTAATTGAGGATTACGTGTAATGAGAGATGTGGGTTCACTTTAATGTGTCTCTGTGAATAAGGCCGCTTGGGGCCCACAAGGGCCTCGAAGCCACCCTCTCACCTGCCCTGGGAGCTTCCAGTCTGGTGGTGGAAACAGACACTCCAAAACCCTGGTGCAATGTTGGGCAGTGGTGTGAATGGAGGATCCAGGCAGTGTGTGAACACAGACTTTAGGCAGCCAAGAGAAAGTGTCTGTAGAGCAGAGGACATTCAGTAGGGCTTGGTCTCAGGAATCAGGGAGGGAAGGACCTTGTAGGCAGAAGGAATAGTGGGTGCCAAGGCCCAGACGCATGGAAGGAGCCTGGTGTGACTGGCCACTCTGAGGTGGCCTCTAAGCAGGGCTTCTCACACTCAGCACTGTGGACACAAGGGCTGGATAATAGTTGGTGATGGGCACTGATTCCTGGCCCCTACCCCAGTAGTGTCCCCCTTCTCATGACAATCAAAAATGTCTCCAGACATGGCCAGACATTGCCACATCTGCAGCGGGGTGGGGGAGAGGCAAAGTCACCCCCTTTGAGAGCCACCACTGTGTAGAGAACGTGATGATCAGCATGGATCTAGCCACCTGCCGCTTGTGGGCCCTTTCCCCTCTCTCCCTGTGTGTAGGTCCTGGAGGAGCTGTCTCCAGGTCAGTTTGTGCCTGTCCTAGAGCCCTTTGGTCTGTGTGACACACTTGCTGGTGGCCTGCAGGGCTCACTCTGAGCGGGAAGACACTTCATGGGGACGCACAGCCCCCAGGGTCCTTAGGAGCTTCCCGGCACCTCCTTCCCAGTCTGACTGGCAGTTCTGTGGCTATGCCTCTCCCACGGTAGTCAGGTCAGCTGGACACAGCGGTCACAATCTGATTGTTGTGGGGCAGTTTTGAGTTGGGTCAGGGGATTTGATTTAAATGCTTCCAGAATCTTTGCTGAAGTCCCTTCATTAGGGCACTCCACAGCTGGACCAGAGTGAGCAGCGTTGCTGTGAAGGGGGCAGCTCTGAGGTTGGAGGGTGGGGAGGGCAGCCTGTGGAGAGTTCTGGAGTCATTCCCACACTAGCAGACAGACCTGCGGCCAGAGAGAAGGGCCTGCCTGCATTTGGGTTTCCTACCTGCTCCCCTCCGGGGGAGGACTGGCTACAGCTAATGTGGGGCGACCTGTGGTGGGCTGTCGCTGGGGCCTTTGGGAACAACTGCAGGCCTCTCCCTGTAGCCGTTCCTTGCCATTTCTAAGTGACTTTTCAGTGTTTTCCCAACTTTTAATTTAGATTTCAAATACACAGAGAAGTTGAAACAGTAAAGGAAATATCTGTATGCCCTTTCCCTAGATTCACCAGGGTGAACATTTTGCCATATTTGCTCGTGAGGTCTCTGTCTCTAGACACGCTCCTGCTCACACTTTTTCTGAATCATTTGAGACTATATTGTAAGCATTGAGACATTTCACCCTTAAAGACTTCAGTCTATATCTCTTAAGAAGCAGGATATTCCCTAAAATGCAGTAATGTACACAGTTATGATCTAATTAAAAAAAAAAGAGGCAGGATATTCTCCAACATAACCATGTGTACTCATCACATTCAACACGTATTAATGTCAGTGAAATACTGTCACCTCATGTAACACCTCCATGTTAATTTTCCCCAGTTGCCCACTAGTGGGTTTTATGGCTCTCCCCTTCTCCCCTTTTCTACCCTGGTTCCCGTCAAGGACTATTGTTATGCTGTCTTCTTTTCTTTCTTTCTTTTTTTTTTTGAGACAGAGTCTAACTATGTCGCCCTGAGTAGAGTGCTGTGGCATCACAGTTCACAGCAACCTCAAACTCTTGGGTTCAAGCTACTCTCTTGCCTCAGTCTCCCAAGTAGCAGGGACTACAGGCGCCTGCCACAATGCCCAGCTATTTTTAGAGATGGTGTCTTGCTCTGGCTCAGGCTGGTCTCCAACTCATGAGCTCAGGCAATCCACCTGCCTCAGCCTTCTAGAGTGCTGGGATTACAGGCATGGGAGCTACCGTGCTTGGCTTGCCTTCTTTTCTTTTTAACTTAATTTATTAATTAATTTTTATTGCTGTATAATAGTAATAAGCCTTACTTTATGATTGATTTCCAATTAGTAGGAGGTTGGGCTCTGGCTTTTTTTCTTTTTCCCTGTCAGGTGGATTTTTATTTTAATTTTGGTTAAAATGGATAATGCTTCTATCAGCTTCTGGGCCAGAATGGGCTGGTGGGGGAGAGGGAAAGCCTGGCATCAGATCCAGGCTCTGCCAGTTATTAACTCCATGTGTGGCCTTGGGCAGGTAGGTTGCTGCTTTCTGTGTGCCTTGATTATGCCATCTATAAAATGAGAATAATTTCTACCTTGCAGACAAAATTACATGAGACAGTGACCTGAATGTGACTAAGTCTATGCCTGGCCCTTGGAAAAGTGCTATAGCAACAACAGTAATTGTCATTGTCATTCTGCAGTGTTGCTGGGCCTCATGGAGCAGGAATGAGCTTTTTTTTTTTCAGTTTTTGGCTGGGGCTAGGTTTGAACCCACCACCTCTGGCATTATGGGGCCAGCGCCCTACTCCTTTGAGCCACAGGCACCACCCAGGAATGAGCTTTGGACCAGGTTAGAACAGTGATTCTGAACCTTACTAATGCCATGGCCCTTTAATATAGTTCTATGGGTCGCAATACACAACTTGAGAACCGCTGGGTTAGAATTTGGGTTGGTGACCTCAGGACAAATCCCTTAGCCCAAAGTCATCCTGCAAAATGGTGCTCTGTCCTATAAATTCCCTGACTCACCAGAGTTGTCATTAGGAGACCTGTTTTGCTCCTGTCTGCTGGCGGAGTGCCCATCAAGAATGCTGAGGTTGGCTTGGCGCTTATAGCTCAGCAGCTAGGGTGCCAGCTGCATACGCTGGAGCTGGCAGGTTCGAATCCAGCCTGGGCCTGCTGAACAACAATGACAACAGCAACCAAAAAATAGCTGGGCATTGTGGCGGGCACCTGTAGTCCCAACTACTCAGGAGGCTAAAGCAAGAAAATTGCTTAAGCCCAAGAGTTAGAGGTTGCAGTGAGCTGTGACGCCACAGCACTCTACCCAGGGCGACACGGTGAGACTCTGTCAAAAAAAAGAATGCTGAGCTTGAGGGATTGAGGAGGCTGCAGTGTGGAATTTGTTAATTAAGGTGGCTGCTCTGAGGCCGAGAGACTGGGAGGTTGCTGCGTTTAATTACCGAGTGGCCCGTGTGGAAATTCTCTCTGGCACTCCTAACTTGATGTCACGAGAGGACCTGAGGGTGCTTCCCTGTACAGGACACCAGCAGGAGCTATGTGTGTTGGGCCTCTGGCCGTCTTCCTCACCCTGACTTGGAGTGACTTTTTATCCATCAACTTGTATACTACAGAGCAACGGGGCAGGGTGGTTAAGAGCCCAAACAACCTGGGTTCGAATCCTGATCCAGTGTGTACTAGCTGGGTGACCAGGGGTGAGTTAAGTCCCCTCTCTGCACCATGGTGTGCTCATTTGTAGAGCCTTGGGGACATTTGTAGAAAGACTGACAGAGAGTAGGGAACAGCACATGGCAGATAACAAGCCAAAGTGTGTGTCAGCTCCTTTTTTAAAGCAGTGTTCTCAACCAGACTGATTTTGTTCCCTGGGGGACATGTGACAGTATCAGAAGACAATTTTGATTGTTACAACTGGAGGGAAGTGCTCCTGGCACATAGTGGGTAGAAGGAGGGGGGTGGTGGCACTAAACCTCTACAACGTGGGGGATGCCCCCAGCCAGGAGCTGTCTGGTCCAAATGTCAACAGCCCTGACCCAGGCAGCATTGCTGAGGTCCCCCCACAGCTCTCCCAGCCATCGTTCCTTGGAGCCATTTGGGGCTGACGGGCAAACAGTGAGGGAAGGGGGAGCAAAAGAGGCTGTGGGTGCTGAGAGCCTTTGAACTGTTAGTGTTTGTTCGTTTTTACTCGTCTCCCTCATCCTGTAACAAAAATCATTAGCTACATCTTACGGTGTCGTTAATAATGGTAACTAGTGTTTATTGAGTACTTGTATACCAGGCACTGTGCCAAGTACTTTCTTTTTATGTTATCCAGTTTGTGTAGCCTGCCCTCAGGGTAAGTCCCGGTGCCACCCCACTCTGGAGATGAGGGTTCCCGCAGCCTCATCTCCTTCCTACAGACGAGGAAGCCAAGGCTTAGAGACGGGCAGGGCTTCTCAACTGTCTAAACTGCAACTCCTGATCGTCCCCAACTGCTCTGCTTTCGTCTCCCACCTCTCAGTTGTTGGGAGTGTCCACATCCATCCCCACACATCGCTCTCTGACACCCCACGGTGCACTGCCTGCTGTTCCACTTGTTGGTCTGCACCCTGGGTCTCCCCAGCCACCTCGCACCCCTCACGCCTCTGCCACTGCCGCCTTCACCCAGGACCCTGGCACATTTGCCTTTGTTCCCGCCACAGCCTGTGCTCTCACCCTGCGTCCTGTCCCTCTCCACTCAGCAAAGACGTGGCCCTGAGGATCAGCTTCCTGTTTCCTCCTCCTTTGGCCCCAGCCACCCTTGTGTCCCCCACAGGACCTCTGTCCAGCTGTGCTCCCAAGCCCACTTTCCCATCATCCGCACTCTGTGCAGGAAGCCCCACCCCAGCCACCCCGTGCCCGGCACCTCTCTGCAGGTCCCCACAGCTTCGTCTCCTTCCTCCGTGTGACGTTACCTACCCGTTGCTAAGTCTGGGTTTGCCGTCTCCTCTCTCCCTCACTGGGTGTGGGTATGAGGTGCGTAGGGATTGGGGCTGCTTTTTCTGTTTTTTTTTTTTTTTTTGAGACAGTCTCATTATGTCGCCCTCGATAGAGTGCTGTGGTGTCACAGCTCACAGCAACCTCAAACTCTTGGGCTTAAGTGATTGTCTTGCTTCAGCCTCTCCAGTAGCTCAGACCACAGGCGCCCGCCACAACGTCCGGCTATTTTTTGTTGCAGTTGTCATTGTTGTCTAGCTGGCCCAGGCCAGGTTTGAACCCACCAGCCTGGGTGTATGTGGCTAGCGCTGTAATCACTGAGCTGCGGGCGCTGAGCCTTGGGCTGCTTTTTCATGGATGTATCCCTGTACATCAGTAAATTTGTTGGTGGATGAATGAACCCGTGTCTCCATGGGCCCCTGGCTGGCAGGCGGCAGGCCAGGACCCTGTAGCACTTCTCCTACCACCTGTGTGCTGTGCTGGCTGCACAGGCAGGCTCAGTCCCAGTTCCATGGGCTTCCCCAGGAATCATCTGGCATGTACATGTTAGTGGACATGCTAGGCTGTGTTTTTCTTTTTGACTTGGATTCTTCTGTGCCACATTTCCACACAAGGACGTGGTTTGAGTGTAGAGGACGAAAGAGAGGCCAATCCTGGCTCACTTGCCTGAGATCTTCAGTGCAGGAGCTGTGAACCCCTCCCCATCATCCTTCTGTGGCTCCTTCTCTTCCTTGGGGTTCCTTGGGTAGCTGGTGACCAGAGACTCTTGGCTTGAACACCTGTTCTGTGTTCTGTGAGCATGTGGGTCCAGGTCCAAGGACCTGGGAAGCCAGCCTGTCTTCCTTTTAGCTCCTAATTTCCTGTTGGAGGTGAGGGCTGCCCTCACTCCCTCAAGGACATTAGGGCCTAGGCCTCCTTTATCCTGCCTAGAGCTTGCAGTTACGCCCTGAGGGTTGCCCTACAATCTCAAACTCCTGGTCTCAAGTGATCCTCTTGCCTCAGCCTCCCAAGTAGCTGTGATTGCAGGAGCCCGCCACCCGGCCCTGCTTAGTACCTCCTTCCCAAGCCTAGGGGACCTGAGCCATGGGACCCTTGGTAGTTCGAGAACCACCTTGACCTCCCTTTTCTCTCTGTGGACCATCTGTATAATTTGTAGGACCTCTAAATAAAAAAATTACTAAGAATTTCAAGACAATGACAGCAGAGCAGTAGGCCAAGTGCGGGGCACTCATGTTCCTGAAGCCTGGGGAGGACGTGGTAGGGGTCCTGGTCTCCTCTCTGCAGGTGGTGAGATGCTGTGCTCAGCAGGTCAGCAACCAGCTTCCACCCACACAGCCGATGAGCGCAGAGCAGAACTGAAAACAGAACGTAGCTCCTGGAGGGGGGATCGTCTCGCGCTGGTTCTGGGGCACCAGGCACTTTGAGTCTCAGTTTCCTTTTCTGTAAACTGGGAACACTGACCTGATGGTAAGATGAGATGGAACAGCTGGCTGTGACTCCCTGTCCTCTTGACCCCTTCCCTTAAAGCCATGACTACAAAGATCCTTTCCACTTTCTGGAAGGGTCTGAGCCCTGTAGCCAGGAGTGATAATTGGCTGTCATGGTAGTTGAAGAAATTAAAGCCCTTCAGAAGTGGGAGAAGGCTCTCTTTTCATCTCTTTTTGAAGGAATGTGGGGACTTGGGTGGAAAGTTCCCCAGGGTTCCTTGGTATTTCAGTGCTTTGATATCTCGAGGAATAAAAGAGCAATTAATTGCTATAAATGGCCTCTTCCTGTAGGGTTAGTCTGATGGTGGAGGGGGTGGCAGTGCTAGGTGACAGCTCCCCCATCCCCGGGCCGCCTGTTGGTTGAAGGGACACACACAACACAACTGAGAGATTTAGAGCAATGTCTAACTTCAGGGGAGGCTTTTGAAATCCTGCTTCTCTGCAAAGCATGTTTTCCTCAGCCCCTGGGGTCAGTGAGCAGCTTTCTTTGCAGAACTCATTGAAGACAGTGGGTTTCTGAGCTGTCCTTGGTGCTGCCCTCAGACCTCTCCTGTCATCACGGGCTGGGAGCCGGGAGCCCACCTTTACACCAGGTGCTCTGGGGGGGACACAGAGGCCCATGGCCTGTGCACTCCAGTGGAGGAGGGGGTCCAGACAGGTAAGGCTCCTGCTTGATGAGCCCGTACTTGTGACCCAAATGACGAGATCGCGTGTGGGAAGCAAAGGAAGGCGGTGTTCTCTGGGTTCCTGGCAGAGGCGTGTTGGGGGCAGGTAGACACGTGGCCAGTCTGAGAGGTCCATGAATAAGGCCCAGCCGTGTAACACATCTGTGTTAGCCGGTGTTTACACACGCCGCTGCAGGAGCTCACCAAGCACACAGACAGATGCACATCTTCCTGCAGAGGAAGCAGAGTGCCAGGCTGCCTGTGCCTTGCTTATCGAGCTAGATTTGGTGGGTGGGACATCATCTTGTACAGGTTTGGGACTTGCCCATCAGCTGTCCCAGTGTGATTCATTCTGGTCCACAACGTCTCTGAGCACAGGCTCACAATTAGATTTGGTGACTAACCCACGGGGAGGAGGTGTGTGGTGTCAAGTGGACTGACCTGCTTCTGCTGGAAATGACAGGTCAGCAGAGCTACAGTCAGCACCTCCTCCCAGAGGTGTAGGAGCAGGTTCCCGAGGCTTGCCAGACACACAGGTATTTCTGGATGGTGACCGAGCCCAACTCCATGTGCTTCCTGTCAGCAGCTATGAATCCCTCACCTGGGGTGTGTCTCCAGGTCTGACTCTGCAGCCACTGGGGCCACTCTGGCTCCTCCCATGACCCGTGTTCTGTGTTTCCACAGGGCGGCACCTTCCTATTTCTCCCCGGCCACAGCCCTCCCCTCACAGTTGAGCACCTGTTTGCCTGAAGTTAATTTCCAGAAGCAGGTAAGGACTTCGAGAGAAGGGCATCTGTAATGTGGCCGTGGAATAGTGTTGGGCAGGGGTGAGGGGTGGTCTTGGACACCACGCTCAAGGGCTGACCATGAACTTCACTCATCTCTTTACCTTTCACCCTAATAATGCTCATTTCTTCAGATGTGTGGGTTCCTATGGCGGATATCATGGTACTGCTATTTTCTTTAAGGCTAAGATGTGCAGATTCAGGGTTGATATTTTATGTACTCTATGAGTCACACAATTGTACGGCATTGTATCTTTGTGCATCATAAACATAGTGAAAATGTAAATGTACATTTTAAGATCTATCTCCGTGTTTTTAAAAATGGACAAAACAGGCTTGGCACCTGTAGCTCAGTGGCTAGGGCGCCAGCCACGTATACCAGAGCTGGTGGGTTCGAATCCAGCCTGGGACTGCCAAACAACAGCAGCTACAACCAAAAAAAAAAAGAAAAAATAGCCGGGCATTGTGGCGGGTGCCTGTAGTCACAGCTACTTGGGAGGCTGAGGCAAGAGAATTGCTTAAGCCCAAGAGTTTGAGGTTGCTGTGAGCTATGACACCATGGCACTCTACCCACGGTGATAGCTTGAGACTCTGTCACAAAAAAAAAAAAAAAAAAAAAGAAATGGACAAAACAAAAGACAAGCGCTGCAACCCAGGGCTGGAGGCAGCTTGTCTACCTGAAGGACTCACCTGGCTGCCTGGCCTGGCCTGAGCTTAATTGATATTGCCCTAGCAGGTGTAAGACCACCCTGGTATAAGTGGACAGTCTAAATTGAATAAATGTGGGTATTCAAATATTAACTTCAAATTTATAAATAAAAACAAGTACAGGTGGTTGTGTTTGCATGTATGGCCACGTTTGCCTATCAGAGGGAGGCTTTCAGAGCTCTTATTAGAGTTGGTTGTGTTTCCCACACAGAGGCCTGTTGTGCGGATGACTATAACCTCCTGGTCGCCCAGCCTCTGACCTGCATGTGCAGTACTCACCAGTCTCTTTCTCTGGGTCCCGCCTGTACTGCCTCCTAATTCTTCCAAAGTGAGCTCAGCTGCTGAAAGCTGGAGATTACA
Source organism: Galagoides demidoff (assembly GCA_963574575.1). Lineage (NCBI taxonomy): Eukaryota > Metazoa > Chordata > Mammalia > Primates > Galagidae > Galagoides > Galagoides demidoff. The sequence goes on from CAUYQV010041303.1 coordinate 13,749, forward strand.
TCGTGGTCCAGATTGGGTCTCTGCAGAGGACAGGCTGGAGTGCAGCCCCTGAGGGCACTTCTTATAGATGTCCTCAGATGTCTCCCCGGGAACACGTGTGGCCTTTGCAGCCAGGGCCAGTTGTTACTTTGTGTGGGTCCTTCACAGTGGTCGAGAGCCACTTCCTAACTATCTTTTCTTGGCCAGTTAAGCTTCCTTCCTCAAAGAGGCGGGCTCAGGGCCTGTGTGTGTGTGTGCGCACGTGTGTGTGGCAGGAGTACATCTGTGTCGGAGTGAATGTGTGTGCCTCGGAGTTTCTTCAGCGTATTTGCCCCGATCAGATGTCGTTTTCTGGATTGGCCCCACTTTTCACATAACATACTACACGCCTGTTCCCTCGCCATTCATTTGGATCGTTGAAAGTTGCCTGTTGTTTCTTTCCATTTTCCTTTTTCCGGCTCCTCTCTGACTTGGGCAGCTCACACTGAAATTTTCTGAGTTTGGAGTGGGAGAGCTACTCCCTTTTCAGGCCACAGGGTGTTTATGGGAACAGCCAAGAGACCCTAATTGAGAAGCATCCTTACTTTTGGTTGTTATATCCTAGAACTAGAGGAATAATTAGTGTGTCTGAATTAGTTGCAGTTGAGCTTATGTAATTTAAATATATTAATGGAGAATAGTTCTTGATCCCTACAGGGGAAAATAAGAATTCTTAAGTGGAGTTAATTGGATGCTTGTCAGTAATGTGTTGAAAATTTAATAGCACCTTTGCTTGTCCAGGCAACAGACCCAAACATCCTTTAATGAAGTTGTAGCACACCAGCATCTGAGACGTCTGTGCTGTCTGGGTTGATAATGATTTATCCTTTTCTATTACTAATTTTCTTCACATTGAAAACTGTAGACGAGGACAGAATTAGGTGGCCCAGCCATGATGTTTCTCCTTCCTTTGGGTTGGAGTGTGAAGGGCGGGACAAGTGCTCCTGGCCACATTCTGCCCTGGATCCGGCCCTGAGCACTGCCTCTCTGTCAGGCAGCAGGCCTGTGTCAGCTGGGACTGGAGCTGGAAGGATGCTAGTTGACCAGGACTTTTGAGGATGACAAGAGTTTTGCTTCAGAAGCAGCATCTGCCTGGGGAACATGTTAATGTGGGAGCAGCCTGGCTCCTGGGGCGCATTCAGGCACCAGAGGTTCTCTGGCTGGGCAGCTGTGAGTGCCCAGGAAGCACAGCATGAGGTGTCCCTGGGGACAGTGAGGCTGCAACAGCCAAGATGACAGGACGGTGCCAGTCTGTATGGGGTGTGCAGGGTAGGACTGTTGGACAGAGCAAAATCTAGGAAAACAGGCCTCATGCAGACTGATCATGCGCTGAGAATAGATGTCCCCCAGTGAGCACCCAGACCACTGGGTCCTGAGGACAGGGCAGCTAAAACCAGACACCAGCCCTCAGAATGAATGAAGAGATCTTGCCTGGGGCCCTGGGACTGGAGCGTGGTTTGTGATAGTAGGATTGGAGCAAGGACAGCCCAAACCAGGGTGATCATTTCCCATGGGGGCTGAGAACTGGCCTGCTGGTGCCCAGCAGTCAAGAGCCCTCCCTGCACGGTCAGGCAGGCGGTAGGCAACTATGGTGCCGCGTGTGTGGTGACACCTAGTGGCCACCCCTTGCATTCCACCCTGTCTTTCTCCACGACAGAGCAGACTGAGAACCAGCCCTTGGGCACAGAACTGATTGGAGGCATTTTACTCCTGGAAGCCCTAACTCACAGCTCGAGGGCTTTACAGATGGAGCATTTCAGATGTTCTTTGGAGAACCCAATAGGCCAAGGTGCACTACTTTAAAAATGGCAGTCCAAGCACATGGGAGACTGGGTTAGATACTTTCATCTCTTTTAACACAATGATGTTTGGCCCTAAAGGAATATGGATATTATAGAGAGTGGAGGCTTAGACACCTAGGCCATCCCACTGTTCCATTCAGCCAACGGGCTCCTGCCAGGTACTAGGCTCCAGGAGGACAGGGTGGCGGGGTGGGGGGAGCAAGGCAAACAGGGCCCTGCCAGCGTGCAGGGACAGTGACAATGAGACAGTCTGCCAGCAGGGCACTGCCAGCGTGCAGGGACAGTGGGCCAGGGCCACAGCTTCAGTTACACTGTCAGGGAAGGCATCTTTAAGTCCAGATGAAGAAACCAGTTTCCGGATGAGGGGATACCCAGCTCAAAGACTGCCCCGGGGAAAGAGCTTCTCAGCACGTTCTAAAAACAGACCTGGGACCAGGAAGGCAGAGTGAGGGGAGGAGAGGTGAAGCTGATCGTGGGGGGCTTTGCAAGGTCCTAGCAGGGACTGTGGAATATATTCCCAGGTATGTTTAAGTAGGGAGTGGTGTCATTCTGGCTACCATGAAGAGAAAAGGACAAGGAAGGAAGCGGGGGATCACGGGAGGCCATGTCATAGCCCCCACCCAGGTGGAAGCGGGGGAAGTAGCGATCACCCAATCTGCTCAAGGCCAGGGGCAGGGTTCTCCTGCAGGGTGTGTGGCATGCAGCCCCAGACCAGCCCCACTGTGTGGCTGCCAAAGTGGAAGGAAGCGAGTGTGAGGTGACGTGCAGAGAAGTGTAACCCTGCGACGGAGCTCCCCACTCAGCTGTGCAGGGAGTTAAGGCTGCCCACACACCAGGCTGCGCTCTCTCATCAGAGACCACTCTTAAGTGGGTTACTCCTCCCTCCTGGCCCCTGGTCACTATTCTGGCCCTTTTTGGAGCCTCAGAGGAGGTTGAAGGGGAGCAGGAGGCAGAGTGAAGGAGTCGGGGACTCTAGGGCAGGAGGAAATGGGCCCCACGCCGAGCATCCAGCTGCTGCATGTGCCCTGACCAGCAGCTCGTTAGTTTGTGGGTTGGGTTTGGGGGCGAGGGCCCTGTCAGTTTATGGGGAATGAGCCGCTGATAGGTGCCTACAGTATTCTGTTACCTACAACAGCCCTAACTCCCTGCATGGCTGAGTGGCTCTGGCACGTTCCTGAGTTCACCCTTTGCATGGAGACCCTGACTGGGAGAGCCTGAGTGTCTAGGGCTTGCTGGCCCTGGAGGGATGGGCAGTGTGAGGATGTCCTTGGCCCACCAGCCTAGTTCCCCGGTTCTCCCCACGCAGCTCCTTGGCACGAGAGCTGATAAGGCTCCACCCCACCAGCTGCTGCGTTATTTCTGACTCATCCAGGAGTTACAAGTGTGTAACCCAAGCCCCTCCACACCCGGTCTCCTCTCCTCCAGCTCCTCCTGGAGGGAGGAAGCTCTGGACTTCTCTCCTGGGGACTTTCTGCAGGTCAGGTCTCTGCTACCCCTGGATACAGCTTGTGGCTTTCCCAATGGCCTGTAGGAGCTTCCCTCTGACACGTGGGGTGGGTTTGGGAGGATGGCGGTAGCAAGTTTCACACCATGGACCAGTCTCTCCCCATCAAGGGCCTCCTTGGAGCCCAGCCCAGGAGCTGGCCTCAAACTCATCAGGGGCTTTTCTTGAGGAAGCTGCCTCAGTGTTTGAGGGCTGGGCACTGATCTCACAGTTTCTCGACAAGCTGCCTCCAATCCTGTCACTTTTGCTCCTGTGGAAGTTGCTTGCTGAGACCCTGAGACACTTGGGGCTTCATGCGCCACATGGCCTGCGGCTTATTGCAGGAGGCTTGCTATAGGATGGCTGGCAGGTAGAGCAGGCTGGCAACTCTGAGTCAGTGCAGCCTCCCTGGGCCTGGCGGTTCCACACACAGAGGTGGCAGGCAGGCCAGCCCCCTGCAGCATCCGCTCCAGAACAGAGATGCCTCGTCCTGCTGTCTGAGACCAGTGGGGTAAGGAAGGTACCTGGAAACTTGCCACTTGCTCTGTGCTCTCAGAAACGAGCCCACTGTTGAAAGGGGCTCCTAGGGAAGGGTGTGGGTCACCAGCAGGTATCACTGTGCCATTAGGTCTAATCCTGACCCTTCCCTGTTTGATGCTGCCTCTTGCTCTGCAGGAATCCCCAGAGCCGGGCCGGGGGGATGAACCGCGAGGGAGCTCCCGGGAAGAGTCCGGAGGAGATGTATATTCAGCAAAAGGTCCGGGTGCTGCTCATGCTCAGGAAGATGGGATCAAACGTGAGTGCCTGCAGGCTGTGGTGCAGCAGGTCTCAGGGAGGATGGAGGGGACCACAGCCACCTCCGGAGGGCCTGTGGCTGGGCTCCATGGCCATGTGGCCACTTCAGGCCTCCCCCAAATACAGAGCCCAGCACATCCAGTGTAGGGGGACTGACTGCCAGACAGTCTTCCCAGCCCCCCATGCCAGGTGGGAGCCAGGCGGGGGGTTCTGAGGGCCTTGACCTTCCTTTCCTTGCCCTGCTTCCTGACCCCCAAGAGTTTTCTCTCTCAGAGGACACCCAAGGGCACCTGGGCAGACCTGCACTGAGAGGGGTGACAGGCATGTGGAAATGGGGTATTTCTCAAAAAGAGAGGGTGAGATGTGGAACTGCCTGTCGGCTTTCCAGGCAGGGCCTGTGTCTCCCACCAGCCCTACACTAGACTAGATTCTGACCTCAGATTCCTTCTGAGTGCTATGGGCCCCATGGACCTGGTTTCAAGAGTGGCAGCTGGTAGCAGGGGGTGTGCTTGCTCTGGAACTGAAGGGGTCAAATCTCAGAAACAGAGGCCTGGGGAGCAGAGGAGGCACCACCCAGGGATCAAGGGGGCCTCTGAGAGTGCAGAGGCCTCTCAGGGAGCAGGTGAGTGCTGCTCCTCACCACGCTCTCTCGCCCTGCAGCTGACGGCCAACGAGGAGGAGTTTCTGCGCACCTATGCGGGGGTGGTCAACAGCCAGCTCAGCCAGCTGCCACCGCACGCCATCGACCAGGGTGAGTCGAGGGCCAGGGCAGCCAGCCAAGCCTCTCCTAGGGCACTGAGTTGCAGCTCCTTGAGAGACTGTGGCTCCAGCCTTCAGTAGCCCTGAGACTCAGGGCAGGAGAGGCCCAGCTCTCCCACCCATAGAGCTGAGCCCTAGAACCCCTGGGCCTCCTATCTGGTCCCATCTCCTTCCCCAAGTGGGAGCCAAGGACACTATAAGGCAGATAGTGGGGTCCCTTTCTAGGCCCAGAAGAGGCAAGAAATGGAGGTGTCTGGGGGCCCTTGTGACTTAAGAGGCTCTGCTTGTTATATTTGCTTAATCTTCAGCCTGACCCCTAACCACCCAGCATCCTGTCCAGGGAGAGTGAAACTGCTCTGTGTGCTAGGACAGTACTGTCACTGTTGACCTGGGGACAGGCCACACTGGCTGGCTGTGGCCAGAAGGGGATGCCCCAATGGCCTGGATGTCTTTTTTGAGACACCCTAGTCAATCATCACAGTAACGTGTAACATCTGAGCATTCGTTATATAGCAGGCACTGTACTAAGTGCTTAATAGGAATGGTTTCATCTCATTGTAGGAAGCTACTGTCTGCATACTTCCATTTAGTAATCAAGGAAACGGACTTGGGAGCTGTAAGCCACTGTGCTTGGTCATGCAGCAAGTTACTGGGAGGCCCAGGATGCAGTCCTGCAGCTTTCCGGACAGCTCAGTGTCTCTTGGCTGCTTAGCGAGGCTCTGCCTCGAATTCTGACCAGCATCTCCAGAGTCCTTGCCTTTTATCTGCTTCATTGGAATTATGGGCTACAAAATATCACAACCTGTGTCATGTCCAGAAGCGAGCGACTCTTAGAACAGTGCTGATGGGTGCATTTGCTCTACTGTGAGGCAGGCGCACGGGGCCTGACCTGAATCACCAGACCGCCCTTGTCTTCCAGGATGTCTCAGGGCTCTGCCCTGGCATAGCGGCCAGTTCCCAGGCTCTGATGCCGGGTGTGACCCGGCTGGTATACCCAACTCAGCAGAAACCTTCCAGGGCACGCCAGTGGGACAGCCACTTCCCATGCACAGGCTGGGAATGCCTGCCCAGGCGTGCCCAGGCAGTGTGGGATGGCCCATTCTGCATGGCGTCTGCTGGCCCCATCCCGAGATCTTGTGACAGATCTCCCCTCCCAGGGCAGGTCTGAGTTTCTAGCATGGGGCCCGCTCTTGGGCGCCAGGCCTACCTGAAACCCTCCCCTCTCAATCCCTGGAGACTCACCTTCCTCCCCAGTTGGTTTTTGGTCACTGAGTTAACCTGAATTGAGGTGAGATGGTGGTAAAACCTCTAGTGGAATGCTTTTAATAGAAAAAGATCTAAAGTTGTAGAACCATACGTCAGTGTAGACAACAGCACATACCCTACACGCACTCACACCAACTGCATGTGTAAGGGACCTCCACTTTCCAAGCAACACTTTTTTGTAAGGCTAATTTTTTAACAATGTGTATACATTTCTTTGTAATTTAAAAAATGTTTGTAGGAGAACTCTTTATCTTGCTTCGTTGAACCAGTAGTTGAGACTGAAACTGAGCTGTGCCAAGTTGTTGAAGAAGGTCTTGGTGACCTCAGCCAATAGTCTGGCCCAAATGCTACTGAACACTGAGGGGTGAGTCCAGGGCTGGTGGGTGTGACTCACCGTTCGTGTCCTGGAGTCTGGGCCCTCGTGGGCAGGCGCTGTCCACAAACATTATCTTCTCTGGGGGCCCCCGAAGCTGAACCTGAAGCCAAGGAAGAATCTGGGGGAAGAATTGCTGGGAAGGGGATGGCCAGAGGGATTCTCTGCTACTGAGGTGCCGTGTGGACTGCCCCCCACTCTACACAATTACCCTGACCTAGCTACTGAGGCCTGAGCCACAGGGGGAGGCCCTTGCTGCAGGAGGCCTTGAGATTCTGTGGACCGAGTTAAAGAGGGGAGGAGGCGGCTGTGCCTGGAAGCGTTTCACAGGTGTCCTCTCACTTTTGGTGTGAGCCTCAAGACGCCACAGATACAGCCACAGTCAGCAGTCAGTCCAGTCTCTCCTGCTGAGGACAAGACCCTGTGCATCTGCCCAAGCAGTGGGGCCAAGTGGATCTCTGCTGAAATTCTAACCTGCTCACTTTCCTATCAGCAGAGCCCATCTCAGTGGATGCTGTAGGGTGTCCCGGGATTGTTGCCTCCAGAGGCCTGGCGGGAGCGTCTGATGGCCACTAGGTGGCACTGTCCTTCAGCACATGGCCAGCTGCTCTGTGGCAGGCTGTTCCCTGAGCCGAAGACTCACTCCCCTGGGAGGAGTCTTGAGGAAGACCCTCCTACAAGACGGCATAGTGTCCCACATCGGTCACCACTGGCAGGCGGAACACACTCCCCTCCAGGGCTGGAAGGCCTGGTACCTGGGGCACTGCTCCCCTCCATGAGACCTGGAGAGAGACTTTGGGAGGCCACAGTGGGCTCCTCTCCACCCGCTGCAGGCACACCTAGGCTTCTGCCCTCTACCCTCTGCTTGTTCCCTCAGTGCACATTTTTCCAGTGTGTGCTGGGGACCAGGCAGGTGCTGGAGGCCCTGGGGTGGGCCTGCACCTTTAGTGCTTACCAGGAGGTTCCAGCAGAAGCCAGTTCTGGGCAGTGTACCCTGCTAGTTTCCAGCCTGCCTGGCCGCTGCTGAGCTGAGACCACCAATGACAGCTTTCTTTCCCTCCCTGTACTCGGAGATCCCCTTCTGACCCCCCTTCTTCTTCCTCCCTCTTCTCTTGTATTTATTTATTTATTTATTTATTTATTTATAGACAGAGTCTCACTATGTTGCCCTTGGTAGAGTGCTGTGGTATCATAGCTCACAGCAACCTCTAACTCTTAGGCTTAAGCGATTCTCTTGCCTCAGCCTCCCAAGAAGCTCAGACTACAAGCACCGTTGCATTGTGATTGTTTAGCAGGCCCAGGCTGGGATTGCCCTCTACCCCCAGAGTGACTTTTGAAGGCTCATGGTGGCGTCAGCAGGTCTCTTCCCAACTTAGAATCTTTCAGTGGCTTTCTGCAGCCTTGAGGATGAAATCCAGCCCCCTTAGCACAATGAGCAAGACCCCACACCCACTCCCAAGACCTGGCCTCGCTCTCATTGTCAATGAGAACAGACCTGTGTGTTCACGCCTTTCTGCCCCTGCACTTGCTTCTTAGCCACCAAAAACCTAGCTCCACTTCCCCACCCCATTCCCTATAGCCTGGGCCAGGCCCTCCTATTTGCCCTTCAGCTGGGCTGCCCCCACACGGTCTCCTGACCAGACTCTGACCCCCTCAAGCTTGAGACTATGATTTCTATCTTCATATTGAAGGGCTGGGCCCCCCGAGCCCTCAGTGCACACCTGGGAACCTGTGGTATACCATAAAGGCAGTGGATCCTCTGAGCACACTCTCCTGGTTTCTGAAGGTAGCTGAGCAGACCTGACAGCCAGGAGGACTCAGCTTTGAACCAGAGGAAATCCATACTTCTTGGAAAGGTCGCCTTGTTGAGAAGGGCCAGCTGCCAAGCTGGGGGACAGCTGGAGCTCCCGAAGCAGGCTCTGCAGAAAGCTGAGTCTGCGCCTTTCTCCTGACCAGTGCTGCTGCCTTTAGATTGTGTATTGATTGTTTTTCCTGGTTATACAGTAACCCACAGTCATTGGAGAACACTGGGGAAAGGTAGGGACAGCAGAAAAGTTTAGAGGACTGAATCCTATTTCATAGCATAATCACTATTCTCCTTTGTGAAATTTCCTGTCAGCATTTTCTTTCTTTTTTTTTTTTTTATCTGAGACAGAGTCTTGCTCTGTCACTCATGCTAGAGTGCAATGGTGTTATCTTAACTCAAAGCAGCCTGAAACTCTTAGGCTCAAGAGATCCTCCTGCCTCAGCCTCCCCAGTAACTAGGACTACAGGCACTTGCCACAGTGCCCAGCTAATTTTTCTATTTTTTGTGGATACAGGGTCTTGCTCTTACTCAGGCTAGTCTTAAACTCCTGGCCTCCCAAAGTGTTAGGATTACAGGTGTGAGCACTGCACCTGGCCAGCATCTTTTTCTTTTGAGACAGGGTCTCACTGTGTTGCCCAGGTTAGTCTGGAACTCCTGAGCTCAAGCAATCCACCTGCTTTGGAATGAAGTGTTGGAATCCACCTGCTGCCAACACTTCCAGAGTGTTAGGATTACAGGCGTGAGCCACCATGCCAGACCCTATTTTGTTTTGTTTTTTGAAATAGTGTCTCACTCTTGTTGCCCTAGCTAGAGTGCTGTGGCATCATCATTACTGTAGCTCATTACAGTCTCTAACCCAGGGGTTCTCAAACTTTTTAAACAGGGGGCCAGTTCACTGTCCCTCAGACCGTTGGAGGGCTGGACTGTGGGCACTGGGACGAGTCAGCTGCTAAGCAGGACAGGAAGTGGTGGCAAAAATACCTGGCGGGCCAGATAAGTATCCTAGGCGGGCTGCATGTGGCCTGCAGGCCATAGTTTGAGGACACCTGCTCTTACCCCTGATCTCAAGTGATCCTTCTGCCTCAGCCTCCCACGTAGCTGGGACTGCAGGCATGTGCCATCACACCTGGCTAATTTTTCTATTTTTTTGTAGAGACAGGTCTCACTCTTGCTCAGGCTGGTCTCAAACTCCTAAACTCAGGCAATTCTCCTATCTCTGTCTCCCAGAGTGCTAGGAGTACAGGCGTGAGCCACCATGCCTGGCCTTCTGTGCTCTTAATGTTCTTGAAGAAAATGTTTTAGTGATTGCATAACTTGCAGGCGGGTGTCTGTGCCATGATTTATTGACCAGTCCCTTCCTGTTGGATGTTCATTTCCCATTTTTACCATCAGTCATAATAATGGTGAACATTCCTCAGGGCAAGGTTGTTTGCCAAGCAACACACAGGATTATCCCCACGAATCCTCCCCAGAGCCCTGTGAGGTAGGGCAAGTTTAGAAAACAAGCTCAGAGAGGTTGAGGAGCTCAAGGCCATAGAGCCACTCAGTGTGGGCCCAGGGTGTGGCCAACACTGAGTATCGCTGCGTATAAGTCTTCATCGTTTATTTTAAGTAAATTCTAGCACTGACTCACACATGTGCATTTGTAAGCAGGACGGCATTTACCTGACGAACAGGTGTGATTTAGGCAGCTACATGGTATTTCAGAGGGGGCAGAACAAATGGGAATGAGCCTTCGTTGACTTTATATTCCGGGCCCTCCGCTCAGAGGTTCCTTGGAACATGCTGGTTCTTTGGGAGCTCTGATCTCTCCCTGCCTGAGTGCTGCACCAGGGCTGGGGTGCAGCGTGTGCCCATTCCAGGCCCCCATTGGTGCTTGTGAAGGCCACCTATAGCCAGGTCCCTCATAACTGTCATCCTCACGCAGCAGGCCCTTATTGAGCTGCCCTGGCTGTGAGGGACCCCATCTGGACGTGGCTCATTTTGTTAAGGAAGTTCCTTGTCCTTTCACTGCCCGGGGGCCTCCCAGGGACACACCCTGGTCTGCCTCTGCCCTTCTTCTCATGGTGATTCCTCAGGCCTATTGCAGCCATCTTTTGCCAAGAGGCTTTCCAGGGAAGGTTCCCCCAGCCGGGGCCAGCTGGGCTTTGTCAGGGCTCTGTGGACTTTCCCCTTTGGAAGCTAAGGCTGCTGGTTCAGGGTATATTGCCAGAGAACCCAAAATAGGTCACTTGGTCTCAGGGTTGTGCTGGGAACCTTGTTAAAATAGCTGTGGTCACAAGAAAGCAGCAGGGAACTAGGCTCTGGGGAGGCGGCCTTCCCTTGCAGGAAGCTTCACAGTAGACACGGCCTCTGCTTACTCCCCCTCAAGCCTCTCTGGCCCTGTGGTGGGGGTGCTGGCACAACTGTCTCCCTCTTACACACCGGTGTGGCAGGTTCTTCCTGGAACCGCTCTCCCCCACCCCAACACATACACAGCTATCTAGCCCCTGACCCTTCACTTCCTCCAGGAAGCCCTGTCTGTCCCACCAGGGTCCGCAAGGTGCCCTGGAGCTTCACGCCAGTCATTCCGTCTGTGGAGCTCCTTGGGGCTGGGCTCTGTCCACACCTTCCAGTCCTCAGTCCAACTTCTGCCTCAGAGCAGGTGTTTGCTGGGTTAATGCGTAGACGGAGTGGCTCCTGCTTTGTGCCGGCTTCGGTGCTGTTTGGATAGCCTGCTGGGGTTCCCATGTCACCTTTCTCTCCACGTGTGGCTTTGAGGCCTCTCCCAGAGGCTCCAGGCGATAACAGACTCTGTACTGAAATTACAGCCAGGCCCAGGGAGAGTTCTGGTCTATGGGATGGGAAGCTAATCTTTTCAAACGTTAATCAACACTTGTATGAGAATTACCTGTAACCTAATAACCAAAAGTCACCTGTATATTGAATCAAACAGAAATCAACCAGGAGGATTTGGTACATAATTCGTGTCACTGAAAAAGGAATAAATCCCAAGAAAGACCGAGGAATGTGCTGGAACACGGGCCAGTATTTCATCAGCAGGCTGCTTCTGGCCCTGTGAAGGTCACTTTGACCCTTCTTCACCCAGTGCAATGGGTTCTATTGTCTAGAATTGAGAACAGATGCCAAAAGACCTCCGAAAAGCCCTTTGCCTGACTCTACATTAACCTTCTGACACCCTGATAAGAAGCAGACCCTGTGGGGAAGGGGGAACTGGGGAGGGCTGTTCAGTCCAGTGGGACAGTTACTTTCATTAGCTCATCGGTGCTGTGTGCTAGGCACCGTGCCACATGGCAGCCCCGGCTTCAGGCTGCTGGTCCAGCTGGGCAGACAGACACATGAGCTACCACTTAAAGAGCTCTGGGCATACAGATCAAAGTGAGACTCATTCTAAGGGAGGGGACACCACCTAGGAAGCCACAGAGAAAAGGATTTCTTTGCCCTGGGCCTGGAAGAATGCACGGCCATGTGCGTGTGGACAGACTGAGGAGGAAGAGTATTAATATTGTAGGCCTCCTCTTTCCAAATGCTGGCCAAGAAAGGACAACGGGTCCTCAGAGTGTCCGCAGACCACACACCAGATCACTGAGGGTATTTGTCCATAATGCAGACTCCCGGGCCTGCCCCAGCCCTGCTGAGTCAGAATGCCTGCCAGGCATGCCTGGGAATCTGTATTTGAAGCAAGTCCAAGTCCCCAAGGTGATTTGGTTTTGAAGCCCACTAAAGAATGTGACAGGACTTTAGGTGAAGACTCGGTCACCTCTGTCCCTTCTCAGAGCAATCAAACTCCTTGTCTAAGAGCACTTAGGTTTGGGGGAACAAAAGAATTAGAACGAGGAGAACTTGAACAAGTGCCTCACCTGGATAGGAGAGTGGGAACAGGGTGAGGTGGGTCTGGGGACATGCTCCTGGGATTAGAAGAGAGGGGGTCTAGTAGGGCCCCAGGTTGTGACCCAACCAGACGTTGTTTCTAAAGATTTATACTATGGATGTTATGTGTGGCCAGCTGGACGGGTGGGGTAGATGCTGTTCACCATACTTTGCAGATGAGGAACCAAGGCTGGATGTGCAGAGACTTCCCATGGGATACACAGCTAGCTGGGGTCTTGGTACTGGGGTATACCAAGGAAGCCCAAGCCTGAGGAGGGCCTTCTGCCTCCTGAGCTCTTGATGGCCAGTCCAGGAGGTCCAACACCTCTGCCAATGGCTCAACTGCTCTGATTCCCAGCCGTATGCAGACAGCACTGGCCACGTGGCCCCGCCTCCCAACAGCCTCCTGTGCATGTGATGGTGGTTGTCAGCCTGGAGCCCACGGGGCGCCACTGAGCCTGGTGCTGCTTTGGCTGCCAAGGCCTTGGTGGATCAGTGGCCTCTGTCCCCATAGCAACCAGAATGTTGTGCTGTCTCAGGGTAAAAGCCATCCTTTGGGAACGATGGGGCATCAGAGCTGAGATGTATAGAACACTCAGCCCTTGGCTGCCAAAAACAGCACTTGCCACCCAGTGGGTCTTGGTTTGTCTCAAAGAGGCCTAATCCAGGGTGGCAATGAGCCTTATCCCCTTTGGAGGAACATCTGGGACCTGTTTTTCCAGGCAGCATTTCCCCGGAGCGGTAGCTAAGCTGTGCAGTGCTAGCTAGAGGGGAGCAGTCACCAGTTGGTATTGACAGCAAGATAATGGTGGGGCGGGGAGGTACCACAACCCAAATCAGAGGTTAGAGAAGTGGGTAGAGCATCCGGAGTGGGAATTGCCCTGGGCATCTGGGTCCAGTTGGTTGTGTTTCTTCTCTGGCCTGGTCTGCTGTGTGTGTTGAGGATGGGCCCTGGGCTCAGCAGGTGGCAGTCCCTGGATGATTTCGAAGTCCTTAGCCAAAATTAACTCCTATGTTGATGGTAGCTTGCATTCCCCACATCAGCCATTGTAGGTTTTTTTTTTGTTTTTTTTTGCCCAGGCTGTGTTTAAACCCACCACCTCCAGCATATGGAGCCGGTGCCCTACTCCTTTGAGCCACAGACACTGCCCCCATCAGCCATGGTAATGTGAAGACTCTGGGGGTTCAGAGTTGTATTTCTGAGTTTTCAGGCTCCACTAGCTTCCTCTCATTAGGAAACTCCTAAGTCCCTACAGGGTGGCTAGGCGGCTCCCTGTCCCAAGACATGTGGTGGGGGGCTGGGCTCACAGGCACCGAGGCTCCTAATTGGGTGATGTGTACATGTCTGTCTGTTGCTGCTGCCCCTCTTGGGAGTTGCCCGTTTTCTCCCATGACGTGGCAGGTCTGTGCCCTGTCCGATCTGTGGGCCTTTGAGGGCTTGTAGCCTTTTTTTTGAGACGGAGCCTCAAGCTATCCCCCTGGGTAGAGTGCCATGGCATCACAGCTCAGAGCAACCTCCAACTCCTGGGCTCAAGCGAGTCTCCTGCCTCCGCCTCCCAAGTAGCTGGGACCACAGGCGCCCGTCACAACGCCTGGCCATTTTTTGGTTGCAGCCATCATTGTTGTTTGGCGGGCCCGGGCTGGGGATTC
>CAUYQV010041305.1:0-10140 GCA_963574575.1 Galagoides demidoff
CTGTGGTCCCAGCTACTTGGGAGGTGGAGGCAGGAGACTCGCTTGAGCCCAGGAGTTGGAGGTTGCTATGAGCTGTGATGCCATGGCATTCTACCCAGGGGGATAGCTTGAGGCTCCGTCTCAAAAAAAAAAAAAAAAAAAGAATAGTGAACAAGGCCACGCTTTCATAAATTACCATCTAGGTCAAGAAGTAGTGCCAGCCTCTCAGAAGCCTCTCCATGTTACTCTGGTTTTTATTGTAATCATTCCTTTGTATGTCTTTTTTTTTTTTTTGAGACAGAGTCTCACTTTCTTGCTCCAATAGAGTGCTGTGGCATCACAGCTCACAGCAACCTCAAACTCTTGGGCTCAAGCAATCCTCTTCCCTCAGCCTCCCAAGCAGCTGGGACTACAAGTGCTTGCCATGACACCCAGCTATTTTTAGAAAGGGGGTCTCGCTCAGGCTGGTCTCAAACTCCTGAGCTCAAGCAATCCATCTCCTTCAGCCTCCCAGAGTGCTAAGATTACAGGCATGAGCCAACGCTCTGGGCCCCTTGTACTTCTTTACAGCTTTATTGCCCAAGTGTGCATATTGAGACCCTAGTTGAGCCTAGCTTGCTGAAAAAATTTGATTTATCTCTTAAATCTTTTAATCTACAGTTTCCCTCTCCAACCCTTTCTTTTTCTCATACTTGTTGAAGAATACAATTTGACCTACAGAATTTCCTAAAATCTGCATTTTGCTGATGACACACTCATGGTGCATTCCAACATGTATTCTGTCCCCTGCTTTTCTTGCAATTGTCAGTTGGGTCCAGAGGTTTGAATAGGCTGAATTGTAATCTTTTTTGCAAGAGTAGAAGTGGTGCTGAGTTTTTTCATCAGTAGACATGTGATGTCTGGTTGTGTTTCCTTTTGTTATTTTAGCAGCTGTTCATTCTCATTGCCCTCTAGGTCAATTAATTCACCAAGAGTTGCAAAATGGTTATAATGTAATCCTCTCATTTTACTTTCATTTATTATTTGGAATAATTTTATAAGGAGATGCTTCCCTGATCTATTGTTTGGTTACATAGTGGCACAATTGCTATAGGAAAAGTAGGATATATGTTTGATTCTTTTTGTTTATCAGTTTTTAGATGATAAATTGGTTCCCCGACATCCTTCAAGGTGGTTAATTTTTAAATATCACTATGAATTTTAAAAATTTAAACATACTTTATGGGTTTTAATTTACTGTACTTTTTATTGTACAAAAATATATATAACATACATTAACCATTTAATCATTTTTACATGTATAGCCCTGTGGCATTAAGTATCCATTGCATTTTAACACTTATTCAAGATCTGTTCCATTTTTGAAAATCTGTTCTAGGCCGAGCGTTGTGGCTAACACCTATAATCCTAGCACTCTGGGAGGCCAAGGTGGGTGGATTGCATGAGCTCAGGAGTTGGAGACCAGCCTGAGCAAGAGTGAGATTCTGTCTCTATTGAAAATAGAAAAGCTAGCTGGGTGTTGTGGTGAGTGCTTGCAGTCCCAGGTACTTGGGAGGCTGAGGCAGGGGGATTTCTTTAGCCTAAGAGTTTGAAGTTGCTATGACCTAGAGTGCTGCAGCACTCTAGCCTGGGTGACAGATTCTGTCTCAAAAACAAAACAAAACAAAAAAAGGGGATGGCGCCTGTGGCTCAAGGAGTAGGGCACCAGCCCCATACCAGCCCTATATATGGAGGCTGGTAGGTTCAAGCCCAGCCCTGGCCAAAAACTACAAAAAAAAAACAAACTATATATATATATATATACATACACACACACATATATATATATACATACATGTGTATATGTATATATAAATCTGTTTCTTCCTTTTTTCTTTCTTTTTTGAGACAGAGTCTCACTTTGTTGTTCCCAGTAGAGTCTCGTGGAGTCATAGCTCACAGCAACCTCAGACTCCTGGGCTCAAGCGATTCTCTTGTCTCAGCCTCCCCAGTAGCTGGTACCACAAGTGACTGCCACAATGCCCAGCTATTTTTAGAGGCAGGGTCTCGCTCTAGCTCAGGGTGGTCTCAAATTTATGAGCTCAGGCGATCTGTTTACTTTAGCCTCTCAGAGTGCTAGAATTACAGGTGTGAGCCACCACGCCCAGCCTAAATCTATTCTATTTTTAAAAACCTTTACTAGCAGGGCATTGTAGCAGGTGCCTGTAGTCCCAGCTACTGGGGAGGCTGAGGCAAGAGAATCACTTGAGCACTAGAGTTTGAGTTGTGAGCTATGACGCCACAGCACTCTACCAAGGGTGATGAAGTGAGACTCTGTCTCAAAATAAATAAATAAATAAACCTTTAAGCTTGGTGCCTGTAGCTCAGTGGTTAGGGCACCAGCCACATACACCAAGGCAGACAGGTTCCAACCTAGCCCAGGCCTGCCCAACAACAATGACAACTACAACAAAAACATAGCCAGGCATTGTGGTGGGTGCCTGTAGTCCCAACTAGTTGGGGAGCTGAGGCAAGAGAATCACTTAAGCCCAAGAGTTTGAGGTTGCTGTGAGCTGTGACACCACAGTACTCTACGAAGGGCAACATAGTTAGACTCTGTCTCAAAAAAAAAAAAAACCCAAAAAACTAAATATTTCCTAGTTCAGAGCCTTTTGAATAAAATTAGGAGAACCTCATCCCTACATTTTCTTTCCTCTTACATCCCTACTTTCCAATCAGCATAAGCAAACATAACCAAAAGTGAGAAGTAAAACACCCCACCTCCCAGATGCTATCTGCAATGTCACAAGTTATGACTCACGTTTAGCCTAGACATTGTCACCAGAGTCAGCAGAAAGAGTCAGGCTCTATAAGTGTGCCAAGGCTGAGGTTTTAAAATTAATACAGTTTAAAACATTAATGATATTTAAATCAGAGCTGAATTCCTTCTACCTTGCTCATATGCTTTATTAAAATTCACCCCTGGACTTTTAATGTATGAAAATATTTGAGTTTCAAATACTTTCACGTTTTTCAAAAATTGGAAAATATGTGCATAGAGAGTTTTTCCTTTGAACTTTAACCCAGACTTGGGCAGCTGAGCAGACAGCTGCAGAAACTTGCACAATACAGTTGAATGGACAAGTTGTTCTAACCTTTATTCATTTTTCTCCTTTTTAGTCAGTTGACTCTCTATTTTTATTTCTTTCCATCTTCCTTCTGGGCTTACCCACTCAGTTGGATAAATAGTTGGGAATCCAACCTACAAGTATGCATGGAAGCATTACAATTTTTTTTCTAAAGTCTACAGCAAAGAATTTCATAAAGAAATCACAGCCCACATGCCAATTTTTTTCAGAAGAGTAGGAACAATATTTCTAAGAGCCAATTTATAATTTTTTTTTTTTTGAGACAGAATCTCACCTGTAGCTGGGACTACAGGCATCCACCACAATGCCTGGCTATTTTTTGGTTGTAGTTGTCGTTGTTTAGCAGGCCCGGGCTGGGTTCGAACCCACCAGCCCCAGTGAATGTGGCCAATGCCTTAATCACTGAGCCATGGGTGCTGAGCCCCAAACTGTCTTTTTAAAGATGTATAGCTAATGGGCTCAGAAGATAGAGATGATATCTCCCTCCAGAGTAAAGGGCAAGCATGCTCACCTATTATAAAAGGTTCAGGTTCCCTAATGTTAGTGTTTTTCTCCTGTAATACAATCTACTGTGTGTGCAGGCATCCATATGAGCCCATGCATATTTTCCTAGAATTGGGGGCCAACAGCTCAGAGCCCATAGCTCAGTGGTGAGGGTGCCAGCCACATACACCAAGGAGCAGGCCTGCTAAACAACAATGATGACTGCAACCAAAAAATAGCTAGGTGTTGTGGCGGATGCCTGTAGTCCCACCTACTTGGGAGGCTGAGGCAAGAGAATCACTTAAGCCCACTGTTTATCAGTGAGAGTCGGAGGTTGCTGTGAGTTGTGACGCCATGGCACCCTACTGAGGGTGACATAGTGAGACTCTGTCTCAAAAAAAAAAAAAATTGAGGGCCAAGGAGAACTGAGAAAAATATGCTCAAGTTCCTGCTGCTTGCTGTGTCATGAGTAATAAAATCCTTTGCCTTTGGCTCGGCACCTGTGGCTCAATCGGCTAAGGCGCCAGTCACGTACACCTAAGGTGGCGGGTTTGAAACCCCAGCCCGGGCCCGCCAAACAACAATGATGGCTGCAACCAAAAAATGGCCGGGCGTTGTGGCAGGCGCCTGTGGTCCCAGCTACTTGGGAGGCGGAGGCAGGAGACTCGCTTGAGCCTAGGACTTGGAGGTCACTATGAGCTGTGATGCCATGGCACTCTAACCAGGGGGGGTAGCTTGAGGCTCCATCTCAAAAAAATAAAATAAAATAAAAAGTGAGATTCTGGGCCAGGCACTATGGCTCATGCCTGTAATCTTAGCACTCTGGGAGGCCAAGGTGGGAGGATTGCTTGAGCTCAGGAGTTTCCGACCAGCTGAGCAATAGTAAGACCCCAATCTCTACTAAAACTAGAAAAACTAGCCAGGCTTTGTGCCAAGTGCCTGTGGTCCCAGCTACTTGGGAGCCTGAGGCAGGAGACTCGCTGGAGCCCAGGAGTTGGAGGTTGCTATGAGCTGTGATGCCATGGCACTCTACCCAGGGGGATAGCTTGAGGCTCTGTCTCAAAAAACAAACAAAAAAACCCCAATGTCTTCATTCTTACTGGCCAAGGTTTTTGACCCTGGAAGTGAGTGCCTTACTGGCCTCATTCAGCTTGTCTTAGCCCAGGCTCTGGGGACAGGCACCAGGTCCTATGGGATGTCATATCCCAGTGACCTTTGGGCCCATCTGTGCTGGGCTTTCTGAGCATTTCACTGATGTTTGCTAAGTGAATGTGGACTGTAAAATAATCCGAGGCCTTTTGAGCACATGTGGCTTTTCCATACACGCACCTTTACCCGCAAATCTGGGCTCATGTTGGTGACCTCAAAATGGATGAAGAGCATCTCCTAGATGAGAAGAAGGGGTGCCTTCAGAGGGACATGTTATAACACATGCAGGAGGAGGGGCTCGCCAAGGGGACAGGTAGGAACTGAGAACCGGGTCCCTGCTTCACTTTGCACATAGCATAGGGCGAAGTCCACCCACAAGAAGGGGAGATATTTTTAACTCTGACAGTGGTACCTTCTGAGGCTCATATTTGTACATTGGTGAAGCTGCATCTGATCAGAGGGGTGCCTTGAAAAAGCTGCCCAGTGATAGCACAGGGGTGAGCAGAAGCCCAGGGGACAGTACTCTTTGCTGCTTCATGACTTTTTCTCAGTGAGTCTTTTTCTTCCTTCTGTGTAGGACTTGTTAATAAGGACATTTTCTCTCTTGCTGAGAGCCTACAGATAGGATCCCATTGATACCGTGGTCACCTAGACAAAATGTACTTCTTCTTTGTACTTTCCATAAATACGGGGAAAAAATTGTCAAAGTAAATCCAACTCTAATATGGTATGTAACTGACATGGGGTTTTTTGGTACAAATAACCAGTGGCTTTTTTGGTACAAATAGGGTCACTGAAATTGCCGGAAAACTCAGAACACATTCTGGAATCTAGTTACTCCCTCTGTATCTGCAGGAGATTGGTTTCAGAACCTCCCCCGCCCCACCCCCAGACCCAGGATGCTCAAGTCCCTTATATAAAATGGCATCGTATTTGCATATATACACAGAAATCCCCCTGCATACTTGAAGTCATCTCTACATTGTGTATCATATCTAACACAATATAAATTCTATGTAGACAGTTGTAGTACTGTATTACTTTTTATTAGTATTTTTTTTAACTTTTTGTATTACTATTTTTTTTATTGTTTCCTCTCCCAAATATTTTCCATTCTCAGGTGGTTGAATCCAAGGATGCTGTACCTAGGTACATGGAGGGCCAACTGGACTTAACAGTGGGCAGATGCCACCCCCAAATCAACTACAATATAGCTCAATCACACCAACAAGAGGCCACCTGAGTCCCTAAAACAACCTCATCATTACTGCCTCAAGATTTCACTTCTAATGGACATAAATAATTGAAATTGAAAGTATCATGTAGGAACTGGCTAGGATCAGGCTGTTTCAGGGAACTATGAGCCAGGATAAACCTGCTTCATGACTTTTTCTCAGTGAGACCTTTTCTTCCTTCTATGTAGGACTTTATTTGTTAATAAGGACATTTTCTTTCTTGCCAAGAGTCTACAGATAGGATCCCATTGATACCTTGGTCACCTAGACGAAATGCACTTCTTCTAAAGGTTAGGAAGCCTTTCTACAATACAGCAAAAACCGAAGGAAAAAGAAATCACGTGTGAGAATAACTGGATGTAGGAAGATCTCTGAACTAGAGTGAATGTGTGTGCAGAGAGCACCTGCAGGAATCAGGCAGGTCTTTTGCTATTAAAATACAGCTCAACAGAGCTACAGAGTTTCTTTATTTTATTGTAAAAATAATTTCCCTACCAAGGTTAGGCCTTTGTTTCCTTCATCTTATTGTGAAAGCTTTTAAAAAAATACACATATATGTATATATACACACACATGCTATATTTTGCTGTATTACACTATATTATTTTATATGTGAATCATATTAATTAGATCCATCATATATTATGCTAACCATATGTGTGTTAAATATACTAATTATAAATATTTCGCTGTCCTTATATTTACTACGTTGCTATGTTACATTATTGTATGTTATTTGTATTATGTATTGAAAAAATTTTCCATTTTTTCTGCATTGATTTAACCAGAGAAATTCTTAGCCTGGGGTATGGCTGGTAGGTAGGAAATGTTTGTTCCTTGTTCCCTTTCACTAAAAAATGCTCAGCCCTGTTCACAATGGCTTATGCTCTTTAATCTTTATCTCCTTTTTGTTTCCTGTAGACCGTCATTTCTGGAGTGTTCACCATGTTCCTGCTACTATGATAAACATAGTCAAACGAGTGGTCTCTTTCATTCTTGTGATTCAGACAGTAATGTCCCCATTTTTCAGATGAGGGGACTAAGTTCTATGGGGTGACTTGCCCAAGGTCAAACAGCCAGTGATGTCAGCACCATCCAACTCCCTCCTTTGACTGCTCAGATTAAACCCGTAGGTAGTCTCTGTTCAGGATTAAAAATCCAAACTGAGATGCCAAAAGTGAGGGTTTTACAAAGGCCCAACACTTCCCCAGAACTAGAGTTAATATTATTTAACTATATAATTGACAATAACTCCTTACTCTTTGAAAAGCGTAGGGTGAGTTGGCTAATCAGGTTGTCTACAAGGACTAATACTATATTTGATAATGTGGAGACTACAGGACCTTGGTTTCAGATCTCAGGGAGTGTAGTGTTTGGTTCTAAGCTTGTATGAAGACAACCACCTGCTCTCATTCACTGACATTGATTTATTCATTCAGCAGTTTTTGAGGGCTCACTACACATCAAACATTGGAACATACACTAGAGAGACTTCATGATGAATGAAATAACATCCTGAGCCTCCAGGAGCTTATAGTTTTAGACAGGAAGATAATTTGCAAATATGTATTATTATGATAAAACATGTATCACAGATGTAAATGCCACAGAGTTTCCTGGGAAAGGAAGATTATTTCCCAATGAAACCAAGACTTCAACAGGGATAGAGGAAGATGATGGCAGAGCGGGATGGAGAAGCGATCTTAAGGATGAAAGCACCATGGCAAGAATTCTAAAGAACATTTTAAAGAGACATCTTCCCCTGACTATAGAACTTTTTAAAACACATTGGTCTCCACACCCAGAGGTTCTGGGAAGGGGCTTGGGTGTTGGTGTTATCCAACATCTCCATGGGTGATTCAAACATTCAGCTGGGATGGTACATGCCTGACTTAGGGATTAAAATAATCCATCAGGATCTAGGGATCAGTCCAGATGGGGGAGAGACTTAAGGGAAGAGAACCAGCATTTACTGAGAAGCCCCATTATGAGATGAGAACTTTTCTGCTTCTAAATACAAAGAATCTTACATAATTCTTTCATGGATATGGTAGGTAAGTGGTGAATAACTGAATTAATTGGGAGCTTGCTGTAGCTTAAAATTGTGCTAAGAGTACTATACAAATTATCTTATTTAATTGAATATCAAATTTATGAGGTTGCTTGTCAACCATAGACACCCACAGAGGCCATCTGGTCAAGAGAATGACAGGATGAAAATACACTCTGATGAAAATTCATCCATCTAGATCCCTGAATGAAGAGGGAACAGCATTTAGAAGCCCCCGTAATCATCTCGGGTACTGGAGGAATTTATTTCTCTGGCAATTGATTTTCTTCTTTGTTATTTGACACTTTCTTGTTGATTTACAGAAGCTCTTTTTGTATTAAGGACAGTAGCTATCAGTTATATATGGTGCCAAATTCTTCCATCCTATTGTCATCCATCCTGTAACCTAGTGATCTCCCAAATACACAGGTATTTTAGTTACTTATATATTTTTATTTACTGTGTATGAATTTGGAGACCTGCTTACTAGCCTTTCATAGTACAAAACTGTATTTTTAGCATCTCCTACACACAAATACATTATTTTATTGTGCCCAGCTTCATGGCATTTCATGGATAAAGCTTTTTAATTTTTTTTAAAAATTTTTATAAATTAAAGGTTTGTGGTAACCCTACTTTGAGAAAGTCCATCAGCATATATGCTCATGTTCTATCTCCCTCTGTATCACATTTTGGTAATTATCACAATATTTAAAACTTTTCCACTATTATTACATACGTGATGGTGATCTGTGATCAGTGATCGCTGATGTTACAATTGTAATTATTCAGAGGTACCATGAACTGTGCTCATATAAGACGGCAACTTAATCAATAAATGTTGTGAAGACAAAGTTAAAGTTTAGGAAGGAAACTAAAAGTAGTACTCCTGGGAACACACAAATGATGATAAAGTGAAAAGGTCTTCTTGCTGGCATGGGAAAAGTTTGAGTGCTCTAAATAGAAGGTCAAATCAGACATATTCCTTTAATCCAAAGTCTAATCCAGAACAAGAGAATTCTGAACAGTTCTCTTCAATTCTAGGAAGGCTGAGAGAGGTGAGGAAACTACAGAAGGAAAAGTTTGAAGCTCGCATAGGTTGGATTATGAAGTTAAGGAAAGAAGCCATCTCCATAATACAAAAGCACAAAATGAAGAAACAAATGCTGAAAGTCTAGTGAAGATAATCAATGAAGGGGCTACACTAAACAGATTTTTGATATAAAAGATACTGCCTTCTATTGAAAAAAGAGGCCATTTATGACTTTCGTAGCCAGAAAGTTGGCCATGCCTGGCTTCAGAACTTCAAAGAACATAATGCTAGGGGCTGATAAAACTTTGATTTGAAGCCCATATTCATTCACCATTCTGAAAATCTGAGGGCCCTTAAGAAATATGCTAAATTTACTTTGCCTGTGTTCCATAAATAGAAAAACAAAGCCAAGCTGACAGCATAGGTCTTTGCAGCATGGTTTACTGAATACTTTATGACCATTGTTGAGATCTACTGCTCAGAAAAAAAAAATATTCTTTTCAAAATATCACCAATCATTGACAATGCACTTGGTCAGCCTAGATATCTAATAAACATGTACAAGGAGATAAATGTTGTTTTCATGCTTGATAACACAATATCCTCTCTGTAGTCCAGGGATCAAGTAGTAATTTTGACTTTAAAGTCTTATTACTTAAGAAACACATTTTTTTTTTTATTAAATCATGGCTGTGTGCATTAATGCAACCATGGGGTACAATGTGCTGGTTTTATATACAATTTGAAATGTTTTTTATCAAACTGGTTAACCTTCATGGCATTGGAAACACATTTCCTAATGCTACAGCTGAGTGATTCTTCTGATAGATCTGGGTGAAATCAATCAAAAGCCTAGATGCCATTCGATCCTACAATTCCATTATTAGGTATATACCCAGAAGATAAAAAATCACATTATAATAAAGATGTTTGTATCAGAATGTTTATTGCAGCCTAATTCATAATTGCTAGGTCATGGAAGAACCCAAGTGCCCATTGACCCACAAATGGATCAATAAATTGTGGTACATGTACATCATGGAATATTACGCAGACTTAAAGAAAGATGGAGACAAAAAAAAA